>JAOYSI010017312.1:0-74532 GCA_025775065.1 Hiodon alosoides
TATAAAGTATGAGTAAAAGACAATCGTTATTCGTGGTAATGTTATCGTTAAGAAATTGTCTTACAGAAAGTGGCAATATATTATATTGAAACACTGAAGCCCTGTTTCAGGAGGAAATTCAGAACCATGGACAGAGACTTAAAGCGCCGTTGCTCTACAGGCTACCCGCAAAAAATTGCATTTAATATATTTTTATGAATAAAACTAGAAATAAATTACAACATGAAATAGCGCTATTAAACACATTGTTACTTAATACAATTAGCCGGTTTTCATTTGGTCCAATCCAAAGTATCATATCACCTTTCTTATGTTTATGTAAATAGTGTGTGTAAGGTCCAGTTTTATTTATTTATTTATTTACCAATTTTCTAGTTAGTTCTAAATCACCTTTTCCTGATCTAACTGCACGCAAATGTATTCTTTTATGGTGTCAAATATCTTAAAACATCGTAATCCCTAATATGCGTGAGGAGATTGTGTTTTGGTTTCGTCTTCTGGTATGCGAAAGTAGCCTATGGGCTGAAACATTGTAATCAGTTTATAGTGTACGGATATTTATATGTTGGTATTAGTCTGAAAATGAAGTCTCAAATGTAAGCACGTCTTTGGCGTAGCTTCACGAATGAGTTTGGCAGAGATCCACTGCAGACCGTTGGTGGCGGGGATATGGTTGTGTGTTTGTGTGTGTTCGGGGGGGGGGGGGGGCTGGGCACGTAACAGTGAGTTGCTCGGGACCAACGGCAGCTACCTTTACCTTAACTCGATGTAATCGATTTGTTTATAAGTAGCCTGTTTGCCTGCCCCTACAGCAAACATTAATTAAATAAAACAAGTAAACCAAGTTATTAATATACTTAATACAAATAAACGACACATTTACAATTTTGAAGGTTTCTGTTAACCTTTTAAATATCTAATAATTACCAACAAAATATTTACTTTTGGAAAAGAGTATATAAATATTTTTTCTTTTACGCAAAATTAATGATTTTTCTTGAATTTCAAATTGATTGATGTAAACGTGTGATTATGGTAACTGATCCCTTTACCTAAAACGCCTTCTGTTAATGAATAATTCCTCTACTTGCTAGAAATGGTTGGGTTACTGAAGCGCCTTGTCTAACTTATAAAAAATACGCCTAACTCCTGAACTGGCTATGAGAATTAAATTCCAATAATTAAAAATAAATTGTATTATTTTATTATAACTGAATACATTATCAAAATTGAATCTTGCAGAAACGTGCACAAAACGGTTTGTTTAAAAAAATGATTTTTTCATTACAAATTTGTAAAATATGTATTTGATGGTGATGGGTCATAATGTGTTTTGTGGAAAACGTCACATTTACACAACACGTACGATAGTTCCCAGGAGAAAACATGGTAAAGAATAATTCTCGTGATACGACTATCAAATGCTGAAACGTTTTGGTTGGTTGGAGAAGTTTATTTTGTAAAGAAACTGCGCATGTCATTATTTACTTCGTGAACGAAATTTTAAAATAAAATGATCGCGCTAATAATTATCGGAAAACATTTAGATTGAACAAAATCGTCCATCTTAATTGCGTGTGATAATAACTCAAGCAGACTGTAAACTAGAGTTGAGGACCACGTGCTGTTGTTACAGAAACGAATATGTCGTCTCTATCGAACTCAACTGATAATCTAAATGGAAACCCCCTTTACATTTTGTCAAATAATTTCCTTTGTTTCACATTTGGGTTATTCATTCTCCAGTTAATTAAGGTACTTTCCTTTCACCTTGCGTATTACTCGACATCGTTCACGGTTAAAGTTAGGTAATTATGGAATATGATTATTTTGAGGGGGGCTTGTCAAACTTGACTATTACCTTTTACACCTTCATGTAGCCATTCCCTGGGTTTCTTTTGAAATTACACCAAAGCTTAACAATATCAACAACAACATATGAATATACTGAATATATAATGCTAGGGACAATGTGAATTTGAATTATTGAGCCCATAAATACGAGTTGGCATGAGTGATTTTCTAATCAAGTCATTTTAATGCGTTGCTTCACGGTGGCATTTATAAAATATGTTGAACTAGCCTAAACATTTTTTTTGTATGCCTATACTTATTTTAATATATTTCATATATATTTTTAAAATGCAGAATCGTTTGTGGTAGTACAGATAACAATTTATTTAAGACGCCTGTCGAATGTGGTGTTAATTTCGAGTTTTATGTTTGTCTTACATTGCCACTAACCGTAAGTTCACATAACCATAACTAAACATAGGGGAGCCTATTATACGAAATATCCCAAAGTTTTATATATTTTTGGAAATTCTGTTCCGGGCATGCTACTCGTTAAACCAGGATGGACCGTTCAACAGTCTGCTGTTTTAAGACTTATTAGGAAGTTGGATTTTTTAAAATAGATATTCAGATATATGTATTCACGTATTAGATAGGTTTGTATATGCATATGCATTCTGAAGTACACTGAAGTGCAGGGATAAGTAAAAACAGATTATTTAGCATATTACTTGTTTAAATCGTTACTGGATAGTGGTAGGTACTTTATTTATCAAGTAGATATCAAGTAGATTGCGGCGGAATATTACAGATAAAAGTTTAGTCGTACGAATTATTGCAGTAGTTGTTATGGTTTTAGTGAACCGTAAACATCAACAACGAAGTATCTACAGCGTCAACGGCATCTACAATGTTATGGGGCGCGTCTTTAGTAGGTGACATACACAGAGCAATGAACTGGGGACTAAAAGACAACGGTTCGTAAAAACTTTCATCCTTTATCCATCCTCAGTGTCTTCATGCACCGACAGAAGTTTATCACCGGACCTTCAAGATCCGATTCAAGATGACACAAAAGAAACGGACAATTCTACTTCTTCTGATAAGGAGACGAACAATAACGAGAACGAAGAGCAGAACTCTGGTACGAAGAGGAGAGGGCCTCGAACCACGATTAAAGCCAAACAACTGGAAACCCTCAAAGCTGCCTTCGCTGCTACACCAAAACCTACTCGACACATCCGCGAGCAACTGGCGCAGGAAACGGGGTTAAATATGCGAGTAATACAGGTATGACGACAATTGGGACCCCGCTGTCTCTTTTTCTTTAGACATTACTGTACTGTTAAAAGTGAAACGCATAAAGAATGCCCGTTTAAAGGTTTGCTTGAAAATGAGTGGATGCATGGTACGACTGAAACTGAAGTGTATTTTTATTATGGCTGTTCTGCTAGCTCTCTAAAACTTGTTAATACTATGACAACAACACCACATAGTTTTGCGCCATGTAATGTAATTTACATAATATAAACAATCTCACAGCTTCCTTAATGAGACGAGTCACGACTTTTACTGTCATCCACCCCAATTGTCATCCTCTGCTTTTCCCATACCCATATTCACAGTATCCAACTGAATGTTAAAATATTTTAAAATTAAGGTAGGGATGTCAAGCTATTTTCAAAATTAATGGTGTCAAATTAGGCCTATGTCAATTAAGTTTTTTCTTCATGCTTGTTGTTATAAAGATAGACTATGCGTGCTTTCGTTTAAAATAGTTTTTATTTGTTTTGACTTAAAAACTCGCACGGTTGAAATTCAGGTCATAGGTTTCTCTATATAGAGAAATAGAAATAAAAACTACAAGGGTCATTTCTGTCACGAATTACTCTGGAGAATGCATATAATCTAGTTGTTTATGAACGACTAATGCAATCATATTATCTAGCATTGTTTTTGCGTTCAAGTTATTCAATCCCATTCTAATGTCTAATGTCCATCTCTATTGGATCCAGTATTTCGATTTCGTCACCAAATGTATTTAATATGTATTTGGATTTTTAAATGCAATTAGCATTCTAAAAACCGAACTACGAAATATGACTATTCTATGACAAGCGTAATTTTGGGCTAACCTACAAATTAGCCTAAGTGAACTTTCTTACTTTACTACTTAGACTCTTTAGATAGGTTTCTCTTTCTATTCGTTGTTTTAATTTACATTTTATCATTAAGAAAAACTTCTTGAAAAACGTATCTATTTGAATATGCCAGTGGAGCTTACGCGTGGCTTACTTTTATTGTTGTTTGCTTCAACTGTCCATTAATTACTTCTTAAATTCCAAAGGTATTCCTATTTACTTATCATTGTAGTTTTTATATATATATTTCTTATCCTGAACGTCAGATAATCATGATAACTAGATAATTAGAATAATAACTATAACTAAATTCTATAAATTTTCCCTTATCGTGCAATTTAATTGTTTAATTATTGCAAAAAAAAATACGGTTTTTACTACCCTTTCTTCGGTGAAATCCTTAACATAGTTGTTGTACACAAGGTGTATTTTACAACCTGGCAGTTCTCTGTCTTTATTGCTACGTAATGTATTTCAATCGGGCTTTGCGCGTTCCCGATTTTCGTGAAGAATGCAATATTCACGACTGCGTCATTAGTGATTTGTAGTAGTAATCAATAATGTTTAGATTTTTGGTCAAGGTTTCGAATTAATAGTTAGTCTTCACACAGCTCGAATGACACCCATCCAAGTTCTTGAGGACACCTAATGTCATACAGTATGTAAGAACTTGTCTTTGCTGTTATTGATAAATAAGGACAGACATGTTCGGCGCTCTTGGTAAAGTGAAAGAGCTTGTCTTTAAAAATGTCCTTCTTGCTGGCACATGCTTAGTGTTATAGACATACTAATGAAAGACAACCAAAATAAAAATTAACATCCATTTATGGCCTTAACCTTGAGTTGCCAGAAACTCAGGTTGGTATGCAAGTTTCATATTAAGCCCCGGACTGTCAATAGATATTAATTAATGGGTCTTCCAAAAGTCAAACCACAAAACAAGCAGTCCATTTGGGGATATGTGCAGAAGTAATCAAATCTGCTACTGAAAGTAATCATAGCCATCACAAATATGTTTACTGTGTATATGACAAATATTGCTCTTGGTCACTTTTCCCGTTATGAACCATCACCATTCCCATCATCTTTAATCTCTCACATTTCTGTCATTTCTCTCTGTCTCACCCTCTCTCTCATTCCATTCTAACCTGTCACATCAGACATAAGTCTTTGGAAAACTGACAGTCTGTGCTATGAAGGCACCAGAGTCAGCACTTCAGAATATTAACATATTTTACATTCAGATCCATGGGGCATTGAATGTGCAGCCACTCAAATTAGAAGCTACTATTAATAATCCATTATGTACAGCCATCTGTTGAGCCGTACAGAGGGGCGGCCCCCTCATCCACAGCCCATCCACACAATAGGACTCTCGGGAAGCACCACAATGGAATCTGGTATACGCGGATGTACAGATATGCTATACACTAGAATTGCGAGGCTATAAGACACTGTACATATTATTGTGTGATTAAATCCCAGAACGTATTTGTTGGGAATGCTGATTGAAGAAATCTTAGAAATATTTCAATATGCCAGTTTACGTGTACCTCCAGAGGAATTTGTTTTTAAATATCTTAAGATCTTTGTGGCTTGTAGTAATCTTCCTCCAGTTCCAATTAATAGCAATTACCTTTACACACACAATATGTCAATACAAAAAACCAGTATTTGTATATGAAGCATCAAATTGAAACAGGATAAATATATTCAGTAATAAATCAATATAATAAGTGTCAATTTAATTACTTAAAGAACTCAGTATAAAAATGTAACTATTATGTCAGGAATGTCAAGAACACAAAATTACACCAAATGTAAACCAACAAATCAGTCCAGTACCTGGTAATGAGGCTGCATATTAATGGTAGATTGTAATATGGTGTTACATCATAGCAGAGGAGAGTCGTTGTATCAGAGAAACTCCCAGTCAAACCTATTTTGTTTAAAAGATTTTGTTGGAGTATTTGTTGAAATATTTTTACAAAACAGTTGCAAAACAGTTGCTGTTTGTATCCAGCTTTGAAAGATGTAGCTGACAGTGGGAGAACTGTAATGTGGTTCAGAAGGAATCTTAGGGAGACTGCTACCTGCATCTTTTTCACAAGCTGAGTTCCTGTCATATTCTCAGCCGAGCTAGAAAGTCACAAGTGATTGGAAAATGATGTTAAAATTTGTTTAACAAAACTTAATTTACAAACCAGGCCCGGATTTCTCCATTCCCTAGGGGATCCCTCAGTTTGTTTCACTGTGTAAACAAGTTCAATGGAAACATACACTTCAATGGTTTCCCCCCACCCACCCAAGGGTTGTTGAGAAGCACCAAATTACCATTTTGTTGATTCCGTGCCAATCCTAATTGTACCAGCTTCCTCTGACAATAAATGCCATGTGCTTCTACATCCTGGCACAGCAAGACTCGGAAGTGAAGTCAACCACACTTTATAGCACTGTTGGTGTTAATATTTGCATGATAGGTCTGGTTCCGGTGCAGGGGAATGCTTTGATAGCCAGGATTTGTGACACTCCTATATACAAAGCAGAGTACTAATTAGCCAATGAGAAATGTGGCATTGTGTATAATAGCCAATATAACAAGCACAACACATTTTGAGACTCGAGCAAATATACTTAGTGATAGTCATGCAGAGAAAACAGAAGTATTAAAGTATACATTATTTGGGAAAACAAACAGATGGTAAAAAAAAATGCATTTTTTAACCATCTGTTTGTCTTCCTAAATAATGTAATGATGCTATGTCTACTATATCAATATTATATATTATTATAAATGTATACAATTTATTATTTAATGAATTTAGCAATAGCAAGTATATATACATGATTTCTGAGATATAATCATTTAATATTTTACTTTTTGAGGATTTGCTCTAATTCAAATAGTATTTCTAAATGTATAAGTCAGAGTTAGCACTTAATTACTAGATTGAAAGGACTGAATATACAAATGTTCCATTGGCTGGTAGGAGTCCAACTATGACCTCACTAACTTCTTGGCTGTAACAGGTGTGGTTTCAGAACCGGAGGTCCAAAGAGAGGCGGATGAAGCAGCTGAGCGCACTGGGAGCCCGGCGACATGCTTTTTTCCGGAGCCCACGGAGAATGCGTCCACTGGGTGCTAGGCTAGAAGACTCGGAAATAATGGGTTCTGGGCCTTACAATTACTACGGAGGTAAGGCCATCTTCTCCTCGACATTCTGTGTGCATGTTTCATATGTACTGCTCTGTTCCACACTTGTAAATATGCTGCTGAATACTCCTCAGCACTTTTTGAACAATCTAGTGGCTTACAAATCCAAGGGAAATATGTGAAATGTATGTTATTGTGCAATCATAATCACAACACAGAAATCAGTAACCAGTTGCTTTTGATTCTTTGTTTTTAGCACAGTGTTTAGTATTCATTGATGTTCTAGATTTCAGTTCTACTGCATGCTGTTAAATATGAAAAAGAAATCAAAAGCTCCATGTAAAAGTCTGTTATGTAGGGGACTTAAAAATAAGAAACTAACATGAATATTGTGGTAATAAAAGCTGACAAAATGTTTCTTCTATCTAGTTCAATGCACTCTAACACTCCGACACACAGATATGTTCATATAGGCACAGACACATCACAGATACATTCCCTGCTGAATTTAGCAGACTGCCGTAGCAATTACTGGTAACACAGCACGTGTTTTCTCCCTTCTTGTAATAACAAAATACACTGCTGTGTGGAACTGGAAGTCAAATTTAGAACGTATGAAATAGCATTTGTATTCTCTATTACAATGGTCGCTACCCTTCCCCAAACCATTTTAAACCAATATAGTGAGTTCCAAATTCAAATTCAGTACAAAGGTTACTTGGTTACCAGTGCTAATGTTTGATTGCATTGAGGACAGCTTTGTCAATTGAAAGTTGATGCCCTAAATCTGTTTCTGCCATTTACAAATAACTCCACTAGAATCAAAATAATTGCTGTATCCCCCTAGATTATGATTGAGTCATTGTAATTGCAGGACACCATTAATAATTTTAGCAGATCAGCGGTGTAAATCATTTTGCAAAATTAATGCAGTTTTCCTTATAAGCAGATGCCTTGCCAGCTAGGGTATTGAGAACAATACCATTATGCTAAAACCAAACTGGGTTTTAACTGAATATAGTTGATTCTCGAAAAATTATTATCTGAAGACTATGGCTGTCCTCGACCATGCTATCAGATAAATTTTAAAAATATGCAATCATTTGGATTTGGAGGTCTATGAATGCGGAATTTCAGTTGTTAGCAGTGAATCAATCGGTAGTGCTCTTGATCATTTATTTTGGGGCATATTCAATAAACTACGTGCAACTTCATGACTTAGTTGGCACCACATGTAGTAACAATTGGTTATATTTCAATATTTAATAAAAAGGGTGTGGTTCTTAGTGGATATTTTTCAGGTTTAGGTCTCAGCTAGCTAGCAGAGATACATAAATTACCGGTCCTTTGCTTTGTTTAGGGTAATTGATCATTTCAAACTAGATAAGAGCACCCTTTTCTCTTGTACATGAAATGACCCTGTGCTCCATAAAACCGTGGATATATTTTTTAGTGACTTGTCATTGACACTGGAATTGAATGTATGAAATAGTACATAATTTGGATGAATATTTTCTCATGCCCAACTCCCTTTGTTACTTTAGTGTACTGGGCTATTGTTTTAGGCTTCTAGTTTTCATTTGCAAAAGAAATTCTAATCTAATAATATTTAACTTTGCTGCTAGGTCTACATTCGACAGGCTAACATGATTTTTAATTTGAAGGCATTGGTTTTCAATATAGGAATTAAAACTATTGTTCGACAGGAAATAACAGTGATCTTAAAAGAATGGAGAAAGCAGTTTTACCTAATAGCCTAGTTCATACCTCGCAGTCGCACAAGAAAATTTCATTTGAAGCAAAGTGCACAATGACGCAATCACTTGTGTCCGCAGCTGCTCGTGCTGGGGTCCGCGCATTCGTGTGCAACCGTGTGGCCTCGTTACCGACCGTTGCCATGGCTCTCGTTGCTGAATGCACTCTCGACCTGTCGGGGGTTTGTATAATCTGCAGTGTGAGAGACCGTGATCGCACCTTGCTCAAATCCCTCGCAACCTCAGGAGGAGAAACAAAACGTCTTTGTTCAAAGTTTGTAAAAATGTGGTTGCGTACGGCCTACTTTAAAGTGCTTGGGGTTGTAGGCTATGGCTAAGATTATTTACATGATCCGATAAAGTAATGATTTGGCCTAAAATACGTGAAATTATTATTACAGACCTTTCCAAATGTTTTTCAAGCATGTAGCCTATTTTATTATTATTATCTCAAGGATTTTTTTATATATATGGAAAGTACGATAACGGGAAACGAGGAAAGCATCGGTAATAATACGAAAATAAATACTTTGTAAAATATTAAATATTTTAAACATTTTTTTTCTTCCAAATCATATAAACAGACGAGCACATCAAACGAGGACATTTCTCTCGGTAACCCGAAATACTCCTTGAAATCTTATTGCTTGTTATTTTGGTTAAGCTATGTCTTAGTAGCCTACATTACTTAACTGCTAAGTCAATGATATCGTTAGCTAGACGCTTGGGACATATTAAATGAAACAAAAATGATATAGCCTAATGTTTTTAAATCACAATTTATAATCCAGAACCCTGACTCAGGCCCAAATATATAAAGGTCGTCTACATTTTAATAGCCTATTATAAAATGTGTTTAACCGATCGAGACCACGGTCTGTTTTAAAATTAAAACATCGGAAACGGTGCATCCTATTTTCTGCAATACAGTATTAGAAAATATATCCAATGTTGGTCATTAATTTGAGCAATCACATGATCAAAACTTAGAAATTAAACAAATAAAATCCCCATAGTAGATTATAGACTCACCTGTGTATCACGATATTATTCTTTTTAAGAACATTTTAAATAACATGAAATTTAAGTTTAAGTGCTTTCTATTTGCTTGAATAAACAGTAATTCATAATAAAAAATTTGAGAGTCATAGCAGCACCTGGTTTAGGCCTGGTTATAACTTGGTATGTTTCAGTTTCACCATGTCTAGTATCTAAGAACAACTCCCTATTATTTCCACAACAGTACCATGTACCATGTATGAGGTTCTCATGATTTCCTTTTTTTCGTAATAATAAAATCCTTTCATTTTAAAAATGCATTTATTATTTGCGATGAAACCGTAGTGAATTCGGTAGAGTGACAGGTTTTTAATTTTTGACTGGTTGTTGTAGAACCCATTCATAATGTCGTTGGGAATTTGAGATCTGAAATGTATACCGTAAATGGAGTCACAGTGAACGATACAGTAGATTATTGTGTTCGTGTTCTTAAGACATTCCAAGTATAATGCAACTCAAAAATTAAGAAACCATTTTTTATTTAGAATTATTATTCTCTTTCTCTCTGACCTCTAAAGATCAATTATTTTATACACAGATCGACAGAGTTTCTCCAGCAGTGTTTTGTGGCACCATTGCAAAGCATTTGTTCCACTTAACTTCCAACATGTGGAAGGTCACTTTCAGAAAGTGGAAGCTATTCTGTTTGCTATTTATTGTGAACGACCCCACATACAAATAGACTAACTCCCATCAGATTCCATTGTCAATGCATATCTTATGGAAGTCTGGTGAACATAGGAGACTGAATTAAAAGCTTTGTTTTAAGAAGACATTTTAAATTGAATTTGAGAAGTTTTTCTGTCATAAGTTAAAATTATTTAAGAAGAAATTTGAGATAAACCCAATCTCAAAGAATAAAATATGGTTAGTTGTGTGCTGTTTCTCTTTGCTGGCGTAGCTCTGAGCCATGATGGAATTACAGCAATTGTTCCAGCCTTCTAAATGGCATCAAGGTTTGTTAAATATTAATATTGAGGTAGGGGAAAGAGACAGAAAGGTTCAGTGAAAGAGACTGATGTTGGACCATTTCTCATGCACAGAGATAAATTGAGCAAGAGATGGAGAGACATTGGTGAAACTGTAGATATTACGGAGGTATAAATGGATAATTGGGTAGGATATATGAGATGGTTAGCGGTAAATGGGTAACTGAGGACCATACCTGCTCAGGCTTTTCCTGTCTAAGGACAGCTGAGTATGTAACAATAAAGACAAACAGATATATGGTTGGATAAGAAGCTTTCAGTTACCCTCTTTGGTTAAGTGTGTATACTGTTAGCCCCAGTGTCTGATGTGCCGCTATCTCTTGTGAGGAAAATCATATCTCCATGTTTCATTTCTATGCTGTGATTCATGACATAATTAATGCCAAGATGAGTTAGGTAGCTGTTGACCGGCCTGCTCCAGCGTGAACCTGGCACCGCAAGGTAGCCTAGGAAGAACCGGAGAACTTGTGCTTTATGTCCTCACCCTGTTCAGATCAATAGCCTATTACATATACACATTGAAAGTATATAATCATGATACATCGCTTATGCTCTCCACATTATGTATAATTATCCTATGAAACTGTGTTGAACGTTGCACTTTGCTTCAAGTGGTCTTTTCAAGTGAGTTTCTTCAAGACCTGTGAGTGTGTCTGTAAATCCTTTTTAGACAGCGGCAGCTGATGGGGAATAACTATAACTACATGTGATTTTAAATAATCTTGCCCTTGATTTATTTCTGGAATTTTTTTAAACGTGAAGAAACCTGCAAGGGCTGTAATTTTTTTTTAAAATTTGTATTTAATCTGTGGCTTAAATAAGTTCTCATTCCCACAAGTAGCACACGGATATCAGCAAATTCAACCCGGCCCAGCCCTGGTTGTCCAAACGTGATACAACTTGAGTAATTCAGCATGTACTTGTTCAAACTGTTTTGGGTTTAAAATACAATTACATCCCAAAAATGTATCATCTAAATCACAGCATAGACCCAAACGTGTATTTTTATTTGTGCTGTACTTGTATTTGCCAAGGGTTGCCATATAAGCTTGGGGATGTGCTAGACAGGCTCAAACCTATGGATATGCAGCAATCGGACTCTAAACATCTCCTTCACCTGCTCTCTCTAAGATGTTGTCATTCCCAGCATGGTCTCTCGTTCTCTGTTTGCGTCCAAGATGTGCTGCAGAGCAGAGTTCAGTTCATTAGTCCATTAGTCAGTGCCCCTGTTTTCATCCCACTACTCTGTGGGGCTGTAGCACACTAAAACTCTTTTTTTTGGCAAACAGCTCAGTCTACAGCTTTGTTTCAGCGAGATTGACCGGGGCGTGTGTATTTATTAGTGTTAGTTTTTGAAGGTGTATTTTTGTGCTGTATCAGTTTGTGCTCAGTTCAATGATCAGCATGGTTAACAAATCTTATTGTTGTTTAGTTCTTCTCAATTAAAATATCAGTTGAATTCTTTAACAAATTCTATCAAGATGCTTGACATTTATCATGTCCTCATTCCCCCCCCCCCTCCCACTTTTCTCCAGATTACCAAGGTGACTACTACGGCCCCGGAGGCAACTATGATTTCTTCCCTCATGGCCCCCCGTCCTCCCAGGCCCAGTCTCCTGCTGAATCTAACTACATCTCTGGGTCAGGGCAGGGGCCTCTGGAGGGGCCAATCTCAGGCCACCATCCGTCGGACAACCAAAGGTATACAGACATGATTTCCCACGCCGACACACCTAGTCCTGAGCCTGGACTCACTGGACCCCTGCATCCCATTCCAGGAGAGGTCTTCAGTGGTGGTCCCAGTCCACCCTTCTCCCTGGCCAGTAATTCCAGCTATAGCGCCCCCCTGTCCCACCCTGGCCAGGAAATGGGGGAGACTGCTGTGTGGTAGAGGGTAGGGGAGTGCTGCAGTCAGAAGTGCTGTGAACTGTATTGTGTGGATAAATTGTTACAAGGGCCCATAGACACTCCTCAAAAAAAAAAAAAAAAAAACAACAAAAAAAAAACGAAAAACCTCCAGGACTCCCTAGATGAGACTGATGTGGGACTGCAGACATCAAGGCCCACCCCCTTCTTCTCCACCCCTCCCCTCCCGTCCCCTCCCATTACCCTGAATTTTACACGACTGGATAGTGGATCTTTTTGGTAGCATTTCAAATTATGGCAGAACTTTTCAGGGGATACCGAGTACAAAAATCAGGGCAATGTTTCCATTTTATTTTGAGTTTAACAAAAAATGAGTTATCGTTTGACAAGGTCTCAATAATAAATAAATTGTATCCTTTCTTCAATATGGAAAGAAAATTGTATCCTTTCTTCTTCACGTCAATGTGGAAAGAAAGGAAAAAGGTGCCTGTGGAACCCATGGAATTGTTATCATCTGTCACCCATTTATATTAAAGGGAAAAAAAAACATTTCCCATTTCCGTCTGTTAAAAAGTTACAGTTTACAAGTTGGAGTTTTTTGCAATGGTTTGATCACATGACCAATAAACTCCAATTGGAAAACGGAATTTTAAAAAGGCAAGTGGTGAATCTGTGGAATAAGCTTTTCTCCAGGAGCTCTTTGGTCTGATGTATTAAAGATTACAGAGCACAGAATCAATATTCAGCAAATTTACATATTTATTAAAATCTTTTGATACGTTGTTATGTGTTTAATAACATACATTTTATAAGTGTTATTAAATGACAAGCATAATATAATTCATGATCAATTCTTTTAGGTTTTGATCCTGAAGTTATTTACAAAGAGATATATATTTAATTATAGATAAAATGTGCTTGTTATTTAAATAATATTATTAAGTCCCTGTGTTGTTTTATTTGTATTATTCCTCATTATAAAGAAAGTAAGGTTTAAGTAATAATCAGATAAGATTGTCATAAATGAGGCAGAGTTAAAAATGTATTCCTAAAACAAATTTGATATTAAAAATAAATAAAAATTGTCATTCCTAAATTGAAATTAAATTGAAATGATGTCCATGTCCACGTTGGGCACTTGGGTTTTACATCCGAATGGTTCTGGTGGAAGATTCATGGTACATATTAAATGGAGAGGAAGGCTCAGCCATGCTAAAGGCTTCCTAGCGGTCCAGCCCTACGACAATGCTCAATTGATAAGCACAGTCCCCAAATGTGACAGGAGGCTGTAAAATTGCCCAACCCGTCATTGTTTTGTTCTGTTGCCAATAACCTTCATTTTGGTAGGCGTCTTCAAAAAATGTTTTAAAAGAAATTATTAACGGGAGAACACTGAATCCATTATGGACCGTCTCCTACAACAGCTGAGGCCTCTTTCCTGAATGGCATTCCTCTTCTTTTTGATGGAAAATAGAGGAGGGGAAAAAGAAAAAAAAATGGCAACATCTGTGACTTGGCCCCTTCTCGCCGTCTGATTTTTGGCAAATGCCTCTGTTTGCCACCTATTGGTCTGGCTGGGGACAGCAAGGGAGATATTCAAGGGGAGGCTGGAAGGATACAAGAAAATATACTTATAATTTCAGGAAAATATTCAAAACTAGCTCTTTTTCCATTGGGCCCAGTTAAGGCCGTTGTTGCAGGCATCAGTAAGTCACATATGAATGTACTTCTTGTGCAATCCATCTATGTGGCAGCGTCAGGCACATTGAAAATGAGCCGTACGTATCTGTAGTATATTTCTACAAACAAATATTGTCACAAAACCAAATAACAATCCTACGGTTCCTTCATCAATATTTCACTTTCACATTAATAATATAACCAAGGAAATTGAACTTATGTTACTTCATCTACATTTGCTGCACCACAAAGAAATTTTGTATCTGTACATATTTATAAATATTTGAGTCTATTTTGTTCTCTATTTCATGGAAACAGATTGTTCCTCAATTTAGTACTCTGTGTGGAAGCCAGCGGAGACAAAAACCTTTTGTTTGGAGGTCTTATTTATTGTGGGATGTCTGAACAAGGACCAGAGTATGGTGTTGTGGGGGTGGGGTTAGGGTTGCTTTGTATGCCAGCAAAGGGAGGACTATGTGTTGCTGTTTCTGTTGTTTCAATGTGAATAACAATAATAATAATAATAAAAACACATTTTAGCTATACTGTGAGTCTGTCTTTTTTAATTTTTTTAATTTAGGTTTTCTAGAACCTAAATGATCATTTCAGGTTATCTGCTTTGTTTGTTTTGTTGAAACTGAAAATGGACCTAGTGTATTGCTTCAAAAACACAAGCATCAGCAATGCTCCAAAGTTCTTTGGCTTATGCTTCCCAGGAAGGAACATCTCTGCCGATGGTTGGACTGAGAGTCTCTTGAGAGAAGATCAAAGGGGACGGGCTAGTGGTACAAACCCGGCCCCAGCCTGCTGTCACATATGCCAGATAGGAGGGATCCAGGTGGTCTCATGGAGTGGGGGTCTGCTGCAATTTTCCCCATGACTAGTTTTAATGTAAGAGTAATGAGAGGCGTGATGGGGCCCACACAGCCAACTCCCTGGGGACGTGTACAGCCTGCGCAGCCAGGTGCAAGGTTGTTGGCCATATAGATACCTTAACATTTCCACTGCCAGACTGGTATTTTCCTGGTTTCTGCTTCTTTCTGGCTGACATGGACCTTTTCATTTATAGCTACCCAGTTGCATTCTTCCCCCCAAAATTGGCGTTGGGCAGCGGCAAGGGGCTTACATCAGCGTCCCAGTTTTTTTCTAATGTATTGTCATAATGTATTCATTTATTAATCTATTACCTGGTTGAGGTAGTGGTTTCAGATGACCTACCCTCAATTAACCAAGCTAGTGTTGCTTGTAGCTGGGTGAGAATATTGCTTAAGCATTAAGTAAATGTCATCTGAATGCAAAGGATGCCCCAGAGGACGTTCGTGTAATTTCTTTTAAATGTCGGATAGTCTGTACTGTGGCACTTCTGTACGTTGGACATTTGTAAGTAAATAAATGTTTGTTCATTACATAGAGGTGTGAATGGGAAAAATTGAGGACACTGATGTTTCCGCCACAAAGTACTGTAATTCCAGTACATTTGTTGTTTTGGGATCTTTAAGAACTAAATCGGCAGTTTCTCAACATGCCTGAAATGGGACAGTTGATTATATAATCTTAGCGATATATTTTTAAATAAGATGTGATCTTTTTTTTTTTGGAACATCTGGATAATGTGAGTACTGGAATGTGATTGGCCAGAACTGGAGGGCATCAGCGTCAGTAAAGAGAATGCAGCTGATGCTTCCCCCTGATGACTGAATATGTTTCTTTAAACCTTTGTTTGATTCTACAGTGATTTAGTTGAATAAACTAAATAAAACTAAATAAACTTTCTTGATTAGAGTCCAAGCCTCCTCTCATGCTTAATAAATGAGCACCATGGATCAGCCATGATCAGGGAATCTGGGTTCAGTACCTCCAAGTTGTTTTAGGTGGGTTTCCGGTGTGAAAGGAATGAATGAAGTGACCTTCCCCGTGTTTCCCGTTTGCAGTGTAATAGGATTTCCGAGCCCTGGGCCGTGATTGGGAGCTCCCATGTGCCAGTGCTGATAGTGCTGCAGATGAGAGAGGTTTGGGGTGCAGGAAGAGGCAGAGCGGGTGATTTATGGGGGCTGTTTTGTGCTACTCCCTCCCAATGGAGCAAAGCAAAGGGAAATCCATTATGAAAAGGAATAGCCAAAATTGACTTTTGAGGTGTGAATGATTGTGTGTGTGTGTGTGTGTGTGTGTGTGTGAATCTGTACATATGTGTACATTACTGATGTAGAGGATAAAGACAATTTATATAATAAAAGGTGACTTTGAATAATTCCCTTGTGCAGTGTTTTGTGGTATTCTGAATGATTTAAAAATTCTGGAAGGTCTCACTTTAATATTAGTTGATCACTTGGATTTTAATAGCATTATAAGTGACCCCACTGTCTACACACTAAAAAAATCCAAAACTTCTACACATTTCGGAGTTTAAATTAAACATTACCAGTGATTAGCTGATTATCTTAATTTAAAAACACTAAAATATTTATATAAAAAGGAGTGTTTTCATCTAAAAACATAAGGGATTTGTATCAAAAACGCTACGTTTATTACAAAAATAAAACAGTTTGGAAAGAGTTGGAAAAGAGAGAAATGTTTTTTTTTATTTTATATTAATTAATTATTTAGATGACTTAACATCTCCAGCACTCAAGAACTAGAGTTGCCTACCTAGTTTAATGTCATTGAATGGTTATGAGTGGTAATAATTTATGTATTTGTTTTCCTTATTCATTGCACTGGTCCTGCATACACCCTGGAAGAAGAGTCAGCCACCGATCTCTGTGATAAGTTAATATAACGAGATAAAATGTGTTTTCACAACTCAGACTAGCATGATGTGAACAGCATGCACAAGAGATAAGGGGCCGGGGCGCACTATTGATTCCACTGCACACCTGTACATGGGAGCTTTGTTTTCCCAGCCTGTTCAACCAATCTGAGGTGGCCTCCACTTGGGGTGAAAACAATGGGGTGACACTAGGTGGTGAGCCAGGGTGCAGAAGGGGGTGAAGGGAACTTAACAGCTGAGCAGCCTTGTTATCCTAAATACACAAAGACCAGCAAGCCATATTTTCCATTGAGCCTTTTTGATTAAGCTCACGCACACTACCTGACACCTCCAGTTTCAAGGCGACAGACAATGGGACATGGAGAGTGAATGCTTTATTTGATAGTGAGCACACAATTAAGGCCCATTCCACTTCAGAAATGGTTTCTGAAACGGGAGGCAGCAGCTGTTGTATTTAATTTAGATAAACTGCAAAGAAAATAAGGCTTGGATGGATGTTTTTAAATAAAGGAAGTCTCTGCATGGTGGGAACAACGTAACTGTGCATAACTGTCCATGAAAAAATTACATCGTCATTTGTTTCAAGGCCAGTTCAACTTGATTAACACTAATTGGTCACAAACTATTCTGTTCCATCCTGTTCTATTGGTGCCAACTTAGGTTTCGATAGTCTTACGTTGCAGAATGACTTCTGAAACACAGAAATGAAACAATGTCATGATTCAATGACTGATCCACTGGCTACTTGTAGCATTGGCAACACACAATAATCAGGTTACTTACCAAGCAAAACTTTAAGAAACTGTAAATTAACGTTTCATTTAATACATTATATAGTTGACCTCTACAAAATAATTTGAATGATGTCATATGTCATTATAATTTCAAAATTGACTTTTTAAGTGTGGGTGCCTCACAAAACCTTAGTCCTGGGTTTGAATCCAGCTCAGGTCACTGGATTTTGCAAGTTATCTCTGTGTTCGCATGGATATCCTCCGGGTGCTCAGCCTTGCTCCTAAAGTCCAAACACTATGCCTAGTGGATTGTCGGCCGCAAAATTGACACGGCGTGTGGCTGCGTTGGTGACGATGGCTGTGGCATTGACTTTGTGTCTGTACGTCTGCTGCCTTTGGTGTACCCTGATTCACTCTTGATTCTGCTGAGCTTAGCTCTTGTGCTCTTGAATAGGAGTGAAGTGAAGTGGCCACAGAAAAATAATCAACACATTTTTTAAATGTATTTAAAAATTTCAACAGAATAATTAGGATGAAGGTGACTTTGTTTGCTGAATTTTACATTCACTTTACACTTTACACTGCAAATATAATTTTGCTACATATCCATTTAAAAAGATGACCTTCAATGTGAATTAATAAGAATAAATATACGGAATGAAATGAAGAAGCTTATAGGCACCTTCCCCCTACTATAATGCCAGTTAGGGTTGTAATTTGGTCGTTTTTGCTTTAAATAATTTACTTTAATTCACTTGACGATTAAAGCATTTTTTACAAAAAATATAAATGCTTTAATTCAATTATTTTTATTTATTTTTATTCAATGGCTTAACAGATGCTTTTATTTATAGAACGAATTGCACGGATTACTGTTTTATTTGTTGTATTTATTCACACAGATGGGTTATTTTATTCAAGAAATCACCATCAACTAATAATCAGGGCTCGGATAAAGTCTTCAGACTTTTAACATTTTTATCGGAACAAATATGTTATCCTTATAATATACTGTGTTATTATTTATTTTTGAGTTATTAGACTTTCACACTGTCATAGCACGATAACACTATCGTGCTACGACCAAAAAACGCAGTCTGAATACTGAAATGAACATGGGTGATAACTTCGTTAATTGTTAACCAATTAACAGGTTTTACTCTGATACTTCAGTTGTTCATTTGTACAAATGTATCAAAACGCAGTTATCAGCGCCCATGAAATATACTCAAATAACTATTAATTTGGTCCTATTCTCTTTTCCGAGTTTTATAAGGGAATAAAAAAAATTTTGGCATAGTCCATCGATTGGCAGTGCATGGAATTCATCAAAAGTCATAAATCTTGCTTGGATGCCCTTTATTCCGCACTGTGGTTAACAATGGTTTTATTCACTGATCCGTGACTGACTCGAGGACATGAGTGTTTCAATCTTAAACATTTTAAGAAGTCATTCGTATGGATTTAAATGTAAAACAACCTCTGAAGTTAACGTACATGAATGATTCAGCCCAACTTCAGGTCCAGGACAACACAAAGGGAATGCTGCCATCAGGCGGTAATAAATAACATAGACAGACAAATATGTGTGTGTGCGTGTGTGCGTGTGTGCGTGCGCATGGGGTACTACATGTACCAGCGTAGAAGTGAAAAGTTCATTTTTTTATAAAGAAAGAATTTTGCTTCGACTTTCATTAGCAAAGTTTCATTCATCAACGTTAATAAGACTTCCGGGTTGAGTCAAATTAAAAGTACAGCGAGTGTAAGAGATGCTTATAACAACGGGTAAAAATACAATTCTAAATGTGGATTAGTGGAGTCCGAAATTCACATGTAACCTAGGGAAACAATTGTAAGCACCATAATACAAATTTAATTATAAGAATCATAAGCAATTTATATTTTGTATTGAAAACTTGGCTGGGACCAAAATAAAACTTTGGCATTTAACAAAATTGTATTTAATGCATTTATTTGTCCATGGTGCTGAAATAATTTAAGTTTCCAGGATAGAAGGCAATTATAAATATCAATATTAACAATGATTCTTTAAGAACAGTTAACCTGCATTTAACATTCACTGCTGTTATTTTCAAAGCACCACCAATTGCATGGCCTTCTTAATACACTGGTCAGAATCTCCATGGTTTCACAACTGAGACTCTGTAACTTTTGACTAACAAATAATGCAAGAGGCATTGACACAGACTGGTTAAAAGATAAATGTGAATGATCTTATCACTTATCTTTTTCCCATTAATTATTATTTGGGTATGGAGGGCCAGTGTGTACTTTGGAATCCCGTTCTCTAAAGGGGTACATTATATTCTGTCCGCTGTCAGCATGAATGAATTATCTTTTAACATCCACTCTTTGTGAACATTCATGTGTTTCTATACCAAACAATGGTTTAACCACGAATTCCCTGCCTGTTTCAAAACTGATTAGACAGATGGTTGGGTGTAGTTGATATAATACAACTGGTCACAAGACGTGAAAAATTCTACACATTGGTGTTTATCAGGAGACACAATTATACTAGATATCACATACACAGGGCAGATTAAAGCCCTCAGATTAAACTGTGATTAGTAATCAGGCCCATCTTATCTCGTTACTTCTGTGGAGCATGGGTTACATTACTGCTTGAGTGCTGAAAAGTGTTCCTCTCTCTAAAAACAGCACACGTCCTGTTTTGTCCTGTTTTGACTGCATTGCAGCATGGAACACTGAAAAGCCTCTTGCTCTGCTTAGGTTTTATTGTAAGCGCCCGTCTGCTCTCATAATATGCAAATGACTGGCCATCACATTCACTGCAAATATGTGAACATAAATTGTAATCTTAGAGCAGATCCTTTCCCATATTGGCCAACAGAAAACATTTTACAGAAGTTTTGACGTTTGTCTGTAGCGAGCGGATGTGGGAACCGCTCTCAGGCAGTCCTGAGGCGACACCCATGTCGGCCCAGAATCTAATTTCTGCATGTGTGGTTTAGTTGATTGGCCCACAATCAGTCGTTGTAATTAAAAACTGTGGCTTCAAACGAGAGTAGGGTTTAGACCCATGCCAGTGCTGTCTTGTGGGCTTTTGTTACTTTATTATTTCTTGTATGCGTTTCCCTTGACTGCCTACATATTTTAAATAAGGAAAATAATATTATTTGCAAATATTAGCAAAGAAAGGGTTTTCAACTAAAGTAAAGCAAATTATGGCACAATATAATCAACTATAGATTACGTCACAGTAAAATCGTCAGACTCTAATAGAATCAAGTATAATTAATGAAATAATTGCATTTCACAGCGTGTTAACAGAGTTGCCATGTTAGAGATACAAAAATTCCAGACACCCTCAGCAAAAAATATTTATTCACACACAGAGAGATAGTAAATTGTCTTACTTTAAACTTCTATAGATGTCCTGGTCATGGAATATTGGTAAATAACTTTAGCTATGAACGTGGCTATTACTTCTTTACCCCCCTCTCCGAACATGAATTTCACTCATATAGCACAGAATATTATATTAATGTAACACATTTTATAACACATTTAATAGATAAGAATGCTTAGAATTACTGGACAACTCCCAAAATAAACAAATAGGGGGTCAAAGTATATAAAAACCAGGACCGTCTGGTAAAAGGCTGGTGGGTTGGCAACCCTATGTGACAAGTACAGCTCAACTGAATACAAAGGATGGAATAATATCTTTTGCACATACAATTGTATTATAGCTTACATATTAATTAATTTTTCATTAAAATTCCTGTTTTCACTACATAGAACCAACTATAATTTTTATATATATATAATTTATAATTACTATAATTTATTTTAAAATCATGTCCTGATAGATTTTACTAAGTAAGTTTTACTTAATTATGGCGCAAATTAATTTAAATGTATTTAAAATATTATCTTCAATAATAATGGTTTTACATATTAAGCACTACCGCCAAAACTAAAGATTGTGTCACAGTACAACCAGTGAGGAATAATATCTAAAGAATTGAAAATGACCTAACAGAATAGAATATAATTCATGCAGGGATTGTGTTGGATGTTACACTTCTCTATCTTACGTTGACCCTCAATACTCCAGTGCAAATACCAGACACCCATAACAAAACATTAAGCAATACTCCAGATTGCGTTGCTTCACTGGAAAAGATGAGAAAGAAATTGAAGCAGAATAAATTCTCTCCTGGGTACACTGACCGTACACGCAAACATGTAAACACTGATCACACACGTGAACAGGTAAACACTGATCACACACGTAAACACGTAAGCACTGATCACACACGTAAACATGTAAACACTGATCACACACGTAAACACGTAAACACTGATAATGCAGATAAAGGCGGGAATGTCATAAACTAGAGTGAAAATGGTCTGCATATTTCTCCCAACTATATGAGGAGAAGAAAAACCATCCTAGATACAGTACAGATATCCCAATGTTCCCTCATAGAAGTGGGGTTTTCAAAATCTTCTTCAATGAAAAAATTTAAGATGCTAGGAATCAGATAACGGTGAACACTTCCACAGTAGAGACTAAGCCAAGATCAGAACCGTTGATCGAGAGTGCTTTTTGACCTTAAATGTAACATTTTTCTTCAGCTGAGCTCCTTGAAACGGAAAAACTTGTTTTGCTATGAGGATTATCATCTTGTTTACTTGACCCAGTATCAACAAAGTTAATGAAACCAAATATTAAACATTGTTAATTGCTCCTTAGTATCAGGGTAGGTCCCAAAGTCTATGAAGCCAATTATAAAGAAACCAAATTTAGACCCAAATGTTCATTTAGGCCAGTATCTAACTGCCTTTCTTGTCTTATCAGAGAAGTAGTATCAGAGAGTATTTTCAGAGAGTATTAGAGAGTATCTTTAAATTCTGATAATGTTCTGGGACCACTTTAATCAAGTTTTTGATCGGGACATAGCAGTGAGACAGCACTTGGTGCCAATTCAGTGTCTGTTCTAGTATTTCTTGACCTGAGCGCTCCCAAATTTATAGGCATAAAAGGGACCTCTTGGTTGAGGTTGTATCTAACAAATGGATTTCAGTTTGTAAAAATCAACGATACACTCATCTGTTTGTTTTTTTTGCCAGTTAAATATGGTGTCCCACACGCTCATGTGTAATCTTTGTCTATGCTTTGAGTATTTTAATGTGAAATACTAAGACAATATTTGAATCAAAAAATGGTTTGTTTTCTCAGTTTGCTGGATATTGGTGTTATATGTTTTGATGTGTGTTTTGATTACGGTATGCTATTCTTTAACATCAGCAACTGAAAATGCAATGCTGGCCTCCTGAGGGGCTCAGGCAGTAATTGTGCTTGCCCAAGCACACACTGAACTCTGTGAGCTGGATTTTGCTGGTTTGAATCCAGCTCATGTCATTAGCCTATTCTGACTGGCAGAGAACTGAAGTGTCACACAACTGGCATAAAGCCACCTGGGCTAGGAAGGTGTTCTTCTCTTGGCTTCTCAGGGCTTCTCTCGCTGCTAATTACACTTGATTATATTGGAGGGGGGGCGGAAGATGACATTCCACCCTTGTTTGTGTTGTGACAAAATATTATTCTAGGTTGCAGATCTTACTGTAAAAAAATGCTAATAGAACAAAATAGGGTCGGGTTATAGAGATGTTTAGGGTCTGAAGATGCTTTTACAGTTCTGCCCTAATAAAAGGTTTGAGGATATCTAGTCCATCATGAGAAATGTGTTTTAATTATTTATAGTTTTTTTTTTTTATTGAATATGTAACAATGATAGTATAACGCGTTCGTTATTAATTTAACTGTCATTAAAATGTCTTTACATGTCCAATTAATTACTTTTATTTTATAAAATCTACCGATGTTTTACTCCGGAAGTGCTTCAAGAAAAAAAAAAAACACCTTATTGTCTCTGGTTTCACCAGACTTATTTTGGTTCAG
Source organism: Hiodon alosoides (assembly GCA_025775065.1). Classification (NCBI taxonomy): domain Eukaryota; kingdom Metazoa; phylum Chordata; class Actinopteri; order Hiodontiformes; family Hiodontidae; genus Hiodon; species Hiodon alosoides. The sequence continues at coordinate 23,895 of JAOYSI010017312.1, forward strand.
TCGGTCACGGTACATATTGGAGAGTCTCTGTAATGTCGGGTTACGTGTTGTTGTATGTGTGTTTTTTAACGTCGGCAGTGGTATTCGCCGAGCTGTTTTCTGCAGTTCTTGATGAACAAACTGGAGAATTATCTCTCAAGCCGGGGTTTCAAACAGATTTTGTCGCATGGGCGAATTTCACTGATGATATTGAAAATACTGGGTAAGGTGTTATTTTAAGAAAAACATGGTGTATCTGTCTATGTTTTTTTTATTTTTTATTAATTACGCCTTTTGGTTTTTCTAAGCAAGTATAATGTATGCACCACCTGCCTTTCAGTTCTATAACGATAACCTCTGAAAAGTTAGTCAAAAGTTTGCTCAAACTAACCAAGAGGATAATTGCCTTTACCCGTGTATATAACTTTTTTTGTTACTGCCCCGCAGCAATGGTGACCGTTATTGTATGTGCAACAACAGAGAGAAAGGTGTGTGTGTGTGTGTGTGTGTGTGTGTTAAAATGTAACTGTTTGATGGACTATAGACTTGTCGCTCTGCTGTCTGGTGATAAGACACCCAGGCCTTATAGGAGCAGTCAACCAGCTGACCGTAGAGAAGTGAAAGTGACTGCTTGATGCATTTACAGTTCATTTTGCATGTGGTACAGAAAATCTGATGGCAAGGATCTCTTGGGTTCTTACAGATGGGCCTATTTAGAAGTGACCAGCAGTTCTCAGTATAATGACAGCTTGCAGGCTTATGCTGCTGGGGCCGTGGAAGCTGCCGTTACTTCTCGGGTAAGTGGTGGCAACAAGTGCTGAAAATAAGTGGATAAATGGCAGAAAGTTGACAAATAACAAATCTGAAGTATGCAGAAGGTATTAGGTTTTTTTTTCCAGGATTTTTATTAACAAATAACTGAAATTTGTAGCTGAAGTCCCCCATTTACCGTTTGGTCTCACTTCAGCGCCTCTACCAACATTGGATGAACACTATGGTGGGCTACTGCGGACCCTTTGAACGTGCCAGTGGGTACTGCCAGCGACTCCGCGATTACATAGTCACTAACCTGCAGTGGATGGAGCAACAAGCAGAGAAGGGAGAGGATGTGGAATACTGGCACCAGGTACTGTTGGTTATGGAGGGAGGTACTGGGGCTGTTATGTGTGACAGTGAACCGGCCACTGTTAGGTATAGTCAGACCACAGCTAAGATTCAAAATTTTTAGCTTATGTCCCTCCTACTGAGTTCCTATTCAGACCCTGTGTGTCTGCCTCTGTAACCATTGTCAAAAGTACTGGCCATTCAGGCCGCGGGTGCTGAGAGGAAAGTGTGGAGTGCATTTGATTACCGGTCAAAAACCTGAGGGCAGTCAGTGTGTAATTTCACTTGACTGTTGCTGTCTTTGTCAGGTTCGCTTGGCCCTGCTCCAGCTGAGAGGCCTTGAGGATGGCTACAATGGCCAAGTCTCGTTCCCTAAAGGCCGCTTCACAGTCGACCCTTTCGGCTTATTGTAAGTGGCTGCAAATTAGATACAGACACATATACTACGTGGCTAAAGTTATGGGGACACCTGCTGGTCAAACATGGAGTACGTCCCATTTTTGCTGCTACAAGAGCCTCCACTCTTAGAAGACTTTCCGCTAGATGTTGGAACATTGCGGACTTGCTTACATTCTTCGCCACAAAGTTGGAAGCACAGAATCGTCTAGAATATAGTTTTGTGATGTAGCATTAAGATTTCCCTTGACTGGAACTGAAGGGCTTTGCCAGAACCATTATTCCTCCTCCACCAAACTTGCCACTAGGATTTCGGGCAGGTAGTGTTCTCCTGGCATCCGCCAAATCCAGATCCGGCCATCGGACTGCCAGATGGTGAAGCATGATTCGTCTCTCCAGAGAACTACTTTCCATTGCTCCAGCGTCCAGTGGTTTTACACCACTCCAGCTAACGCTTGGCATTGTGCATGGTGACCTTAGGCTTCTGTGCGGCTGCTCTGCCATGGAAACCCATTTCACGAAGCTCCTGACGAACACTTCTTGTGCTGACATTTCTAGAGGCAGTTCGGAACTCGGTAGTGAGGACGGGCGATTTTTACGCTCTTTAGCATTAGGTAGTCCCGTTCTGTGAGCTTGAGCTCATGTGACCTAGTACGTAGCTGAGCTGTTGTTGTTCCACTTCACAGTAACAACACTTGCACTTGACCAGGGCAGAGGTTTTGCAAAATGACTTGTTGTAAATTATGGTGCCATGTTGAAAGTCATTGAGCTCTTCAGTCTGGGCCATTCTGTATTTTTGATTTAATATACATGTTGGCAACGAGTGTGGCTGAAATGGCCGAATCCACTCATTTGAAGAGGATACGTTTGGCCATGTACTATACCATGGAACAGACTACGTTTAGCTGATTGTGTAGTTTGTAGTGATTGCTGAAAGTCTGCCCCTTCCTCTTTTTTGATAGGTTGCTTCAAATGGCTGGAGACCTGGAAGATTTGGAGGTCGCTCTTAACAAAACTGACCAGCCAAAAACGCTTGGTTCAGGCTCCTGCTCTGCTCTTATTAAGCTGTTGCCAGGTAACAAAGAGCTGTTTGTCTCCCATGACACCTGGAACAACTACCGGTTCATGTTGAGAATCATGAAGAAATACACCTTTGCCTACAGGACCAGTGCTGAAGGTATCCAAGCTACTCCCTGAACGTCCTGACCTTACCATTGACTCCTGCTCAGTACTTTCTGTACTTTAGTTCTATTATTAGTAAGGTAAAGACGAGACCAAATTAACAGCAGACGGTTTAGCTTGAAAAACCAGATGTTAAAATTCTGGGATGATTTAGCATATGCCTTATAAAGCATGCCTTACCAAACTGAAATATACTTATAATTTCACCCAAACCTTTGTGGTTGCTGTTATTACATGTTCCTGTGTTCGTCTTCAGCTGATGTCCCCGTTGCCGGAGGGACCCAAGCCTTTTCCTCCTATCCTGGTGCCATCTTCTCAGCGGATGATTTCTACATTTTGAGCAGCAGGATGGTGAGTGCTCTAGCATAACCAACTCAGGTTCACAATATCCCAAGAATGTCATGTGGTAGCCGGGTACAAAGACGCGTTTTAGGGAAGACGAGGAGAAGGCCACGCTTTTGTTATTAACCTAACCGCGAGGAACCTTCTTTTCCCTTTCCCCTAAACTTCAGGTTACCTTGGAGACCACCATCGGCAACAGTAACCCTGCCTTGTGGAAGTTTGTAACCCCTAAAGGGACAGTGATGGAGTGGTTGAGGAATATTGTGGCTAATCGGCTAGCAAAGAGTGGCAAGCAGTGGGCAGGCCTTTTCAGCAAGTATAACAGTGGCACGTAAGACATCAACTCTTTAATTGTGCTTATGTCACATTTATATTTTCAATTAACTGAATTTCTCTTATTGCGGTTTGTAGTATTATTTAAGCGTACACCAAAGCTATTTTGAAAATCCTGGTAAGTTTTCCGATAGTGTATTGGTTAACTATGGGAACAGGTGGCTCTAAATGTGGAATTTAGAATATTCACAACTTAAGTGTTTTTTTTTGTGTTTTTTTTAATAATGACATTTGCATTGATTGCATCTCATTTCATCAGACTGTCGGGGCAGGACTTTAACATAACAGGTTTTTATTTAGTCAAAGTTGAATGATTGCTTTTTTAAATGTGCTTAAGGTACAATAATCAGTGGATGATTGTGGATTACAAGCACTTTACCCCAGGGAAAACTATTGAAAACCAGCTGCTCACTGTGTTGGAGCAAATTCCGTAAGTAGGAACATTTTTATTTTATGATGTTAAATTTCAGTTTGATCTTAAAACCAACGATTTTAAAAAACTTGACCATGATCACCTGTTATTTTAGAAAGGACAGTTAAGACTGAATCCTCCTTTATTTTAAGAAAGGATCTAGAACCAACTGATTGCACTGTTGCATTTTTCTTTTTCTTTTTTTTTTTTAATTTAATTTATATCCGATAATTTCTCCATGAGGTGTTATGGTGGCTTAGCTTGGTGGTTAGTGTCCTCACAGTGGTCCTGGGTTCGAATGTATCATGATAAATGACTGTGTGAAGCCTACGTGGGTTTTCTCCGGGGGTTGTTTCGTTTCCTCCCAGCCAAAACCTTGCAAGTTAGGTGGGCTGGTGTCTGTGAAATTGGCCCTTTGTGAGTGGTTGTCTGTGTGTCCCTGGCCGTGTGATGGACCGCAGTCTCGAGTGTTCTGCAGTATGCCTGCCAGGTTAGGCTCTGGCTCCCTGTGAGTCTGAATGTGAATTGGATAAGCGGTTTCAGAAACTGTATGGATGGATGAATGGAATTTCTCCATAGAATAGAAAAGAGCTCTAGTGCCTCATAATCTTGCCAGTATGAATAAAGTGAGGGTGAACTGGAGCATGCATGTGTATTTTTGAGCTGGAGTAGCTAAGCACTGATTGTCTCCAAGGTCAATTTTGCAGCTCTTCAACACTCAACTTGCGTGTGCGTACGCTTGCCAAATTCACTGTAAGATTGGAACTTGAAATTGTGTAACTTAATACCAATAGTTTTTACTAGAATATTTCGTCTTAGATGAAAAACTAGTTAGAACACAACGTTTATGAAGACATTGGATAAAGGTGAATAAGAAGAAAACATTCCTGATGTTTTCATGCAGTTCATTCTATCTCTGGAGATGAGACAGATGTGCAAAGGAAGAATGAAAATATACTTTTTCAGTTCGTAAAATATAAATTTTTCTTTCCCCAATGTAGAGGATTGATTGTTTCTGAGGACAAAACCAAGGAGTTGTATCAGAAGGGGTACTGGGCTAGTTACAACATTCCGTAAGTACTTCACAATAATTTCCATGCAATTAATAATTCCCATGCTTATTCTTAAATGGAGCTTTCAGCAATGCTTCAGAATTTCTTTTGTTCAGTGTTTTCCCCTGCCATTAATTCCTTTATTCCTTTCCATCATTTAGGTACTTTGAGAAAGTGTTCAATGAGAGTGGCGGCCCTGAATTGGTCCAGAAGTTTGGCGACTGGTTCTCCTTCGACATGAACCCACGGGCCCAGATCTTCAGACGAAATCAAAGTCTAGTCACTGACATGGAGTCGATGATTCAACTCATGAGGTAATTTACTTGCCCACTAAAATGCCAGGCTGGGCTTCCTCACATTCTTATTTTGGCATCATTACACTGAGCCTGACCTGGGTCGTATTTGTGTGTTTAAATGGTATATTTGCATTTTCTTGACTTTTCCTTGTCCCAGTGCAAGTTACTGTGCAAATTTAAAATGCATCAGAATCGCACAGCTGATTTTGCAGATTTTGCAGATTTCCACTATTAAAGCTACCACTGCGATAAGCAATAGGCGCTCTGCATTTTGTTTGTTAGTGTTGGAGATGTCAGTAACCCTAGGGGGAGCTATTTCCTAGTACCATATGGATTAGAAGTTTGAGAATTTTAATTGGTTCCTGAAGCCTCTGATCGAAAGGTGGTGCTTTCGCCTATGAAATCCTGACAGAAAGCCGTTTTATGAGGCTGTTTATGAGAAACAGTTTTATGAGGCGACCCTGTTGCTGAAGTTTGTTTATTTTGTTTTAGATACAACAACTTCATGGAAGATCCTTTGTCCGAGTGCCAGGGTTGTAACCCCCGCCACAACGGGGAGAATGCAATTTCTGCACGTTCTGACCTCAACCCCTCAAATGGCACCTACCCTTTCGGTGCACTGAAACAGAGACCACATGGAGGCACAGATATGAAGGTAAGTGTTGTCTTATTCTGTGCTGCAAGTCCCTTCCTGAATGATGAAGCAGAAGGCAACACATTATAATAAAATGCGTCTAATGTACACTAGCCTATAGAAGAATAGGGTTAGTACTCTGTGGGGGCTATCCTTGGTGAAATGAGTTTCCTTCCAGTTCCAACTCAAGATAAAATATGTTGAGTAATAGTTCCCCATTATTTTAAATCAATTGGGAATTGGTGCAAGAGTTGTCTATTACACGTAAAAGTTGAACTCCCTACAGTTGCCTAGTGGACCTCAAGAAGAAGATACTATGGACACTTGATTACTTCTATTGCATTGTGCCCCCAGGTGACATCCTTCACTATGTCCCAGCAGTACCAGTTGCTGGCTGCTAGTGGTCCTACCTGGGACCAAGTGCCAGCTTTCCAGTGGAGTACATCCCCATTTAGTGGGCTCCGCCATATGGGACACCCTGACCTCTGGGCCTTCCCCACTGTTGCTGTGAGCTGGAGTTGACTTGTCTAGTCTGTCATTGCTGTTCTTCATTGCAGCCTCATTAGAGGGACATGATGATGGCCGTATTTACGTTTGAACACTATAATAATTGAAGGTAAAGAATTGATGTCATTAAATATAAATGTTGCAAACAATCGCCTGATGAAGCTTGGAAAATGTATTACAAGAAATGAGGGATCCATGAGAAAAAATTGAACTGATTTGATAATATTTTTCTTTGTATGATATCTGAGGGAAAAAATTACAGCAGTGGTTCTCAACCCCCAAGTTTCGCCCTGATTTCCCCCCACCCCAAAAGATCCTACACCGCTGCCGCCAACTACCAGAGGACTCGCACATGCCCCCAGGTTAACAAGGATCAAAAAATAATGATTTTGGGTCACTGGGCAAAAAGGGTTGTCTACTATGGATTAGAGGCTAAGGGGTTAGCCTATTCGCTATGCAGTGTGTATTTGAGATTTACTGAAAAATATACTGCTCTTTTTAGAATCAGAAAAAAAAAAAAATCTACTTTTAAGTTGCTGATGCCATCAATAACACACATTCAGTGGGTAATAACTAAACAGGTACTCTGCATTCAAGAATTACGTATTTTATTGAGGTTTTAAGATATGCCACAACTTGTATACCAAATTATTAATCCAGTTAAATTTCTCATTCTTGAGATGTACCCTCCTCTGTATGTTGCGTACCGCTAAAATTATGTTTCCTCTTTACTCATTCTTATTTGAATAAAGTTTTTATGTGTGTGTGTTTTTTAAATTATAATTCTGTATGTTTTGGGTCGAAATGGCTCATTTTGTTATGTTGATAAAGAGAAATATTGTAAAGCTAACTGTTTGTTTTTCTACCCAGTTTCCAGCAGTAAAGGGTTATAAGGGGGGGTTGTACACATTTGTACTACTCAGTAAGTGGACTAATCCAGTTTATGTATGGGTTAACCTTCCACTTGCAGAAGCCCAGAAGTCAGTGCTGTGTTTTTTTTGTTTTTTTTTCTCAATTTTTCATTGCTTCATTTCTGGGGGGTTTTCTAGCTACTTTACTTGGCTGTTATTGTCGGAACATTTTCATTTTGCAACACTGACTTGGCCTGTTCCTTGAAAATTACTAAAGGTTACTTTGAAATTGCCCTAGTAAAACATAATTTTTAAAATAATGGGCAAATGCATTATTTAGGGGGCTTAGTAGGTGCTAGTTTTAACTGCAAAATGTTTGTTTGGATAGTCTTCTCACCTTGTTAATCAGTGCTCAGTCAGGGCCCACATGAAAGAGAACGGTTAAGATCTGCTTCACTCTAGCCATCTAGAAATCAGTTGCTCACCAACGTTTAAATTCTAGTTTTCCCTTAAATTTTTATTTAGCTGTTCATAAGGTAATTGAGAAAAGACGTAATTCACTCACCACAGTGAAAGCAACATGGAACTGTATGCCTAACAACAATCATAATACTTAGTTATTCCTTTAATACTGTTTTTAAAACAATTGTTCCATTTTTATTAATTCGTGTCGTATATATTGCTGTTCATTTTAGTTACAAAGTTCCTATGCATTTTTTTTTATTATTTACAACTGAACATTTGCATTACGGGGGACTATGGATAGCTTGTGAACCGAAACGGCTCTATAGAATCCATAATAGTTTTCTCATTTTACAGTGCTTGAGTATGCGCTCCCCCCGGCTGACGTCTTTTCAGTTCCTCTTGGCAAATTTACACAGCTCAATAGCTGCGTTATGCGTTTATCTGCTACTAAACATGTCTGCAAATAGATTTTTATTGTATTTAGCTTCTGTACTCTATTGTTTGAAGTTGTCTGTAAACATTTAAAAATGTATTTGTATCTTTCCTGCATGACGAGTAACACAAAAGATAATTTTATAATAGAACGTTATTTTTTTAAATAAAATAACTCAATCAAATCGACTACGGCTCGTCGCCTACAAATGATCCAACACGCCATTAATTCGGTATCTGAAAATGCCTACAATGTTTTTGTTCTATCAAAACATCAATTATTTTTTGCCTTTAGTAAAATGTATAGTGTACCTTAATTATTATAATTGTTGACAGTTTAATTATATTGTGGTTGTTAATGGTACTTTTATTTTGAAAATAGATCTTTTAATCCATCCGGAAATACTTCTTACAGGGGTTTATTTGGTTCATAACGTCACACTGCAAGCAATTGTTGCTGTCATTTACATGGTTGTGAACGTACTTCCAGCTGTTTGCTTGGAAAGTAGTGAAATCTCTTTGCGACGCGGCTTTCCTACAAGTTCGTTTGGAATTGTGGTCTGGAAATTATCGCTGCACTTTGACCGAAAATGGTGGACGTTCATCGTCGTGAAAATTAGATTTTTTTGAGCGTGCAAGAATCACCACAGGAAACGATTACCGATAGTTGCTTCTTAAGTGTTGTACTGACACTGTATATAGTCTGTGGTGTAAATGCGTTAGTTTTATGATCGCGACTAAATGTGCTCAACTTTGAAGATGTTTACGGTTATTACCGTTTTCTTTCGCTGTTTAAGACGTTTTGACGCTTTACCTCTGTAACTGGAAATGTTTGAAGTAGCTAAATAACTTGTACAGACATCAGTGGTGAGTAGTTTCTTGCTTTCATTATAAATAATAATAATACAATCTGTCGTGTTCTACTAAAATTCGTGCAACCTTTGGAGATGACAACTTGTGTACTTATAGTCTGGTTTTTAGTTGTTTGTTTTTTTTGGGGGGGTGGACTGCTGAGTTTTTGTGTTGACATTAAGAATCATCCCGCTGCCTCACTTAAAGTGTGTTTCGTTTTAGGCATCATTGAGTTTTGTCATGGGAAAGTGGCGGCCACTTGAGAACATTAGGAAATACCTAGACCACCATCCACCAGTTGTCGTATTTTTCCTTTGCCTTTTTTCATTGGCTGTCACTTTCGTCAGCTTTGGAGCGTACAGCAAGGGACATGACTTGGAGAACCCAGATATAATTCAAGTGAGTTAAATCCAGATGTTTATTTAAAAAACAATAGTTATAAAATGTAAAAGGATGAAAAACTTTTTTCTCACTTTTGAACACAATCTTATGTAATGTTTACATATTCACTTGCATCATTTTTTCATGTTAAATAAATTGTACATTGTGGACTGAGCAGGCCAAGTGTCTACCCTTACATTGTATCACAATTTAACAGCATGCATAACGTGCTTTAAAAAATGGCCTAAGGAACTCATTCCAGGATATACACGTAAGAAAATGTTGATTCCTGAGGGGAAAAGGAACGGTTGGCTCATGTGTTCCAGCCAAATATTTTAGATTTCAGAAGTTGGTCAGAAGATAGATGCAACATTTAAACAATTCTAAGACACAACAGTCATTTTGGATCAAGTAGACCTTTGTAAGATCCCGAGCAAACCCCCCAGTGTTGCTATCAGGGCAAAGGCATAGGTGTTTGAAGGTGTTGGGCAATAGCAACCAAAAAAAAAAGAAAGATATCAGTGTTTTCTTTGTATCCCCTTTGTCTTTAGGGTGTGCTTGAAACTTGTATGGGACGTGGCCTCTATGATAAAGAAAGTTGTGAAGTTGTTTAGCATTTACTTCATAAGGTATCAGACACCAGAAATTCAAATTATGTTAGGAAAGTTTATTTGGAAATTCAAAGGGTTTTTAAATTAACATACGGTGGTCAATTATGCTAAAGCCATTTAAATTATATGTGAAATGGTAGACTAACATTTAGCACTCATATCTAAGATGGTAATTTGTGGAATATGCCAATGTAGTCTTTTTTTAAACCGACATTGCCCATGTAATAATGTAGCCATTTTATTTAAGAAGCACCATTGTATAAAAACAAATCTAAAGGCTAATTATAGCAATTCAAAACAATAAAACAAATGAACAATAGTTTTGCTTTCTGATTAAGCATAATACAGTTCTTGTACTGCACGTTCTTTTCTTAAAATTTGCAGGACTGGAACCGGATCCTGGGCTCTTTGACAAGACTCAAGTTTTGTGTGTTCAAAAATGGGTCGGAGGGACAGGCAAATTCTCTGAAGCTGGAGCATGCAGTTGCCTCTCCTTTGCTAGTGGAGCACGGACCTGCGGATGGAATCCCAACTAACTCTTCACTTGGTCCCTTTACTACCACCCACCTGTCCCTGCTGGTGCCACTGACCTTGAACGGCAATAGTCAACCAGCCAACCTCTCCACCACACTCTTGGGAAATCAGCTGGGCTTAAAGGGTGAGGTGCTCTTTACAGTTCCACTTGGCTAATTCCAGATAAGCAATAAAGATGTTTGTGGAATGAATCTCATTTCCATTTAAAGGTGGTGATGGAAAAGAAGCCTTGAACCTGACCATTATGTTCTACACTCAACGTGAGCGGAATATCAGTGGGTTGGACTCGGAAACTAGTCTGGGGCTCTCCTGCCTGAGACTAAGTGCACCTGCACACATACTACCCCAGACCAAGTGAGTCGAACTGGGGATTGATACAGAAATTATGGCTAAATGAATGCTTTTTAAAAATATAATGAAGGTAGGAAAGCTAAAACCATATCTTTAACAGATATGAATGCATCCCAGGTGTTTAAATAATGCTTAGTTTAAGTTGCTAATATACAAATACGTTTGCATGGAGCACCTTGTCAGAGAAAATCAAATAAACTAATTGCAAAGCTGTATTTCAACAAGAATTCAGGCATAACATTGTTCAGTTTTTTGAGCGAGTTATCTTTGATGACTAATTTTCTCTAATGGAATGTGTGCTTGTGACTTTTACAACAAGGCCTAACATCGCTTTTATTAGTAAAACAAGAATTCTCTGTAAATACGTTTAGACTTATGGAATGCGTAGGCTTTGCATCAAGTTAAACTGTTTAAACCCAACAGACTACCCCCAAAGTGCCCCATCAGTGAAGACCAAGATGTTCCCTACGTCCCTGTAGGTGCTATTGCATTAGAAAGGAACAAACAGAGCCCGCAACATGCCCTGGATTGTCACCACATGGAGTTCACCCCTGATCCCAGCCTCACTGTTATGCTGTCACAGGTGAGCAAAATCATCCAAGGGAAGATTACATGAGGTACAAGATGTGGAAGATTTTGGTAGGGAGAGATGTAGGTGTCTTCTTGAGAACCAATCAAGTGGGTTGCATAAAGGACTTTAAAATCACTTAAAGACCATAGATAAATGCAAGAGTTACCTACTTACTCAGTCACATACTCAGCCATGTATAGCTATCTTTGCAAGCAAGAAAATATAATGTCCAGTAAGACACATTTGTGGCTTATCAGTTTTGGCTACTTCATTTCAAAATTGTGGATTCTATGACCTTGGCACTTTTTATTTTGATTTGTAGGAAGAAAGAGATCTTGCTGGACATCACTTGATGATAGTCAGTGCCTTTCTGCTGGTTTTATGTGCTGTGCTTTGCTTTCTTGGGAGCTGCTCTTGTTCCAAGTCCCGACGGTCCTATGGTAATGGAATGGATCTACAAAAGGTAATGAAGCGTAGCTATTCTCATTTAACTCTCATGCTGCACTCCTAGTTGGTAGTTACTTGTAATGTCACAATTTCTGCTAGGAATAATTGAATATGCACATGCCTCTACTTTTTTTCATTCCTTTTTATGTAATAAAATAGGAAATATTACACATACGTGGTTGTCATTTGCAACCAGTATTTTAGCATGGATGGATAGAAAAGCAAGAAAACAAGTTCAGGAAGCAAATTCAAACCCAGCAGCAATTGGAGACATTTAAGAAACTTAATTGGGAAGTGCCATTATAAACTACCATTGACATCAGCTGTATGAATCTGGTTGTCATAGCAAAAAGCAGTACAGACTTTTCCATGCTGCATCTTGGCGAAGTCTTGATACCTAATCTTATGCATAGATTAGTTTGGCTAAATAAATACAGCTGTGAGACCTGCCATTCAGGTAAAACAATGCACATGAATACAAATCTACAGAAATAGTCATAGTGATCTAAACAAAAAAATTTGTATTTCATAGTTGACATTGCAATCTCAAACAGCAAGCAGATGTTGGCAGTTTAAGGTGGAGGGGGTGGGGGTTGCAAACATTTCTTTTTGTTCCAGTTTGAGGAGATGTCGCCTCAGTTTCAGAAAATAATTAATAAAAGCTTTAGACTTGACAATACCTGGAATATTTTGAAATATATTGTAGCATTAAAAAAATATATATATATTTTATTTTCAGGAACTACTAATCGACTCCTGAACGTTGACAAGTCATCCCATTCTACATCCATTTTCAGCTTTTACACAGATCAAGCTGCCGAGCTGAAATATGAAATATAGCTCAACTAAACAAGGAGAAATTTATATGCCCCAGGGGTGGAAATTAAGGCTTTCAAAGTAGAACGGGGATTTCAACACTCATTTTGTGTGGTGTACTGTACGTCTAAGGTGCATTATGTCTTTAAACCACTGCATGGTGGGGGATCTTTTATCTGGTTCGGGTTGATTCAAGCCTGTTGGCTTTTAGCCAAGGCGAGTAGATCATGCATAGTACTAGGTGATGGAAAAAGACATGCTGAATCCCATTTTGTAACTTCACTATTCAAGAAAAAGTAAATAGACTCTCAACTGAATCCATTCCTAAATTTCTCGAATGTTGACCGTTCTATTATGTACCACCACTTAACTGTTAAGCCCTTATGTTTTATGTAAATCATCTGTAACAATTTCCATATAGAAGCAGGCAGCAGCTGTATCACGTGGATCTTTGTCAACTGGCATTAATCAATTTGATTTTGAGAAGAAACATCAGTTCTAAAGTATAAATTACTTGCATTAGCCCTCAAAGATGTACTGTTCTGTCTGCCCCCCAATTACCTGAAGGACCAATCCAAGACTTTGTCTTTTTAAATTTGCAGTAAAATGTCCAGACAATTTAAGAATGTCTTGTTGTATTTTATTTTTCTCATTTTGATTGCATATTATGTAAAATATAAGCATAAGTATCCAACTGAGAAGGCATGTTTTGACTGAAAGAATCTTCATTTCTAAATGGAAAACCAAAATCCTAAATCGCCTACTTCTAGAGGTTGAGTTTTGCAGATTAAGGATGGTCTTTAATTAAGAGTAGGTATAATGACAGTATAGGTTAAATAAAATTGACCCAAATTTGCAATAATTTATATTGAGTTACAGGTGTGCCTACCTCCCCGAAACAAGAATACCTTAAACCTGGATTTTGATTCCAGTTTACAGTACCACTTCTTGAAAGACTTTCTAAAGGTTACACAGAACAGACTAAACTTGAGATGACAGAAAATGGCCAAATTAATTTTGGATTTTAAACGTAGCCATTGGGTACAAAAAGAACTTACCTGATTGCATTACAACATTCTCTATGGCAACCTCAGTGGTTTTGATTGTTTTGGTCATCACATATTCAGACGATAGATGAGAAAAGTAATGATCAACTTAAGTGTGCTTGGAACAATTTTATTTTAATGTTCTAAGACAATGGAGACTAAAAAACAAAAGCAGTAAAAATTGCCAACATATCTTGAAGTTGTCATCTTCTGAAAATTGAGATCCATCATCCTCCAACCATTGGCGTTATTCCAGACATTAAGGTCAAAAAAGCAAAGATGACTTGGGTCAGGGAAGTATGACAATCCATACTGTCTGTATGGATCCTTACACTGATTTGATCAACATTGGTGAACACCTCAACCATGGCTTATAACAAGTGGTGCAAGCAAGATGTGCAATGAACTTCCTCGGAGGAGTATTGTATGTTTTGTCGTCCTTCACCATGTTCATATGTCAAAGGCCTAAGGGACTATACGCTAATGCATGCCTGATTCCAACAGTTAACAGTTCAGGTGCCGAGTTATGTACAAGATGCACGTGCATCCAAGAGGACAATGCCCCAGTCCAAAGGCCAGTTATCAGCTGGTAGTTTGAGATGTTCAAGGATGATCTTTTTTTTTCTTCAAAGACTTTGAAAGAGCGAGGGGAGAGTTGGAGGTAATGGCAGCCTCAGCACTAAGATTCCCATGAGTCCACAGGACTGAGTCACCTGACCAGTTGTCTTTTGGTTGGATGACATAAAAAAAAAAATCTATGCTTGCATGGAGCTGTTTTTGTTTGAATGCGTTTATGTACATACCTTTTTGAACCTCTACCATGCCTCAACCGTTTGTGTCGTGGGACCCTGCTCTAATTCCACCCTTTTAGTGGTCAAGGCCCACACTTGACTATGAGTGGTGGAGAATGTAGGCAAGATTCGTGCGGTCCTGGGCACAGAAATAAATTTAAAGATGGAGGACCGGAAAAAGAGCAGGCATTTCTACTGGTGCTCCTGGGTGGATCATCCGCCCTCTTCAGAAAGGTTGCAGTCATCACTGCAGCTGCCAGCCCCCCGCCCCCCGCCCACAGGGTCTATAAGGTCTGCCATTACTGCCGACAAAAGCTGCTATACTTTGTTTCAAAATGTCAACATTTTTGCAGCTTTGCAGACTGCGTTTGTGTGCATAACAGGAAAATTGTTTTTTTCAGAAAAAATTCTGTCCAGAATGAATTTAACTGTCGGTTTTCACTGTCAACTCTGTGCCTTTCAGAAGCCATTGTAGAAATGCTAATCTTTTTGAAGTTGCATTTGTTGTTCTCGGAACTCTTAAAATAAGAAATGTTGTCCGTCTACTGGAGATGACTGAACAAAGTAAGACTAAGTTCTCCTGATTCAGTTTCTTGTGTATAACTTAATTAGAAAAGTGTAAATGTGGCTGATGGGATGTATCAATGTATTACCCATGAAACAAATCTAAAACTTGCCTTTTTTCCCCCTCATTATTTTACCATTTCTTAATTTTTGATTTCACTATGCAAAACAGTGAAATATTCCCACTTTAAAAAAAATCTTTACCTGTGCAAAGCAACATTTGGGTTGCAGGCCACACATTGGTATATAACTCAGGTGGGTTGGAACCCTATCTGGCTGAACCCTATCTGGCTGAACCCTGGGTGCGGGTTCCTCAGGGAGATAGTGGTCTTGGTATGGCCATCTTTTGTCGACTGATGCCTCCCTTGTCTGGAGAGGGGTATATGGTAGAGCAAGGGCGCAGCCTCAGCACTACGCTTCATGTGAGGCCACAGGATTGAGTCACCCAACCAGTCATCCTGTTGGTCGGATGATTTTTAAAAAGCAGGAGGAAGAGGGCTTTCAAAGAGGTAGGAGGAATTGCCATGTGGCCAGACAAGCGTTTGTGGTGATGGATTGTGAGTGTGTTAGCCTCAGTTTATTCGGTTAAAGTAAAGAATTTTGTGTCCAGGGACCCTGCATTAATCCAGCCCCTTCCGTGGTTGGTGTCCCACGTTTGACCTCGGCATACTTGTGGGACTGTCTGGAGTCCGCCACGTGACAGCAGTTTCCCCCTGCATCAGACTAAATGAATAGGAGGAATTCCAACTTCAGACCGTTGTTGACTCCATGCCACTGTTTTTGTCATCGTGGCATAATATACGGGCAGTATAGTTGGCTAAAGTCCCACTAAGGAACATTTTGTTGGTCTTTGCATATAATTCTGCTGAGAGCATGGCAAGGTGAGAGCAAGGTGGTATTTTTTCCTTCCTTACTACCCATTTTAAGAAAAATACTGAAGCAACAACTTTTTTTAAAAGTATAAAACATTACATTAACTATTTTTACAATGCATTAATAGTGGTTCATTTTTAAATAATAGGTTATATATGCAATATCAATGCGTTAAATGGCATTCCATTTAGACTTTATTTTTTTATACAAATAAGTGAACCAGCTTTCACCCTAAGTGTGGAGGACAACTACATGTATATGAAATACTTACATGTCCATGAAGATCCAAATAACTATTTATACATGACTTAAAATGGATGCATAAAAGAGGCAAGGTCTTAAGTTTTACAATGGAACCTGATTGATTTAAAAAGGAATACTGAATTATGCAATAGGTTAAACATTTACGATCCTATTATGACACAATATTGAAACCAATTTTGTTTTATATGGAAAAGTATATCAACATTATTTAAATTGAAAATGAATGTATAAAATTGTGGTTCGAATCAGTCAGCAATATTTTAAAAATGTAGCCGAATCTTATTTTGTTAGATGGACAGTTTACTATGACTGTAAAGTCATGCATGATTTCTGTATAAATCCCTATAAAAGTGATCACATCCTACTGGATGTTCATTCGGCCTGGGTGCAAGTTCGACATGTACATCCTACGTATTTCCTAATAAATAAATACATCTCGATAATGAAAATATGCGTGACTTCATGAATACATTCTATACCTCCCCAAATCCGCAGAGCCCACTTGGAATTCGGAACAGATGGCAGCCATTTCAAAAGTGTACCATGGAGTTACAATACAACATGGCTGTCCAAACACGCAAACATCTCTTCTGAATTGTTACCTGGAATACAACGACGGATGCCAACGAATTACAGACCTCCTAACAGACGTAAATTTGCTAATTAAAGTCAAGAGTTGATTAAACTAAAAGTATAATTTATTCAATTAAAAAGCACATCGTTGCTTTATCCTATATTTATATTAGGGAAATATTAAATTAAATCGTGTATATATCTATATCTATATATATATATATATATATATCTATATATACATATATACTTACCTCGTAAAATAAATGCGTTACCCTTTTATTTTCGACTGGAGATAACGTATATCTATATTATTGATGTTAACAAAGTTATAGTTCGGTCATAGTTGCTAACGTTATTTCTATGTGGATTATAATTGCCTAGAAAATAGCAGGACGTAACGGGAAAAGCAGGGGTTACGACGGTTCTTTCAATAACAGCACTACATCTCTACATAAGACGACATATTTGTAGACACTTAAAACGCTACTATTTCGTATAATATTACTTTTAAAATATGTTCAGCAATTAACGGATAGAAAAGAAACTGTAATAAGATAACAGCGTGGTAATTTTACATACCTCTCTTCGTAAGAAGCAAACCTACAATCATGCGGGAGTGGTCACATGATGGCTGGATTTGCGAATGGAAGTAATACAAATCAACCTTACGTGATGTGATTGGCGCTTGAACGCTGCTTCAGAGGCGGGTGTTCTTTCCCGGCTATACTTTTGTTTCTCTGTTGACGACTCTGTCTGCGTAAGACTGCAAATGTGGTGGTGCAGTCGGGAATTTTCGCGGCCTTCGTAGCCGTCTTCTAATGCCACTGAAATATCTGAAAGGAACGATACTAATAGATATAGCTATGTAATCGAGGATTGGCGCAGACCAGAGCTCACAAGGGAATCGCTGGCGGTCGAAAACGGTTTGCTAAAGCAAAAAGATATCTTGCCAATGTGTTGTACAGGTAGTTAGCTGTATGAGGGAGATGGAGACTGCAAACATTTTGGGGTGTGGGGAGATTAGCTAGTTAGCAATGGCCTGCGCTAGCGGATTATATGGAGCCTTGTTAACCAGTAAAAGTTAGCTCTCTGCTGCCATAAGGAGTAGGTAGGTAATTTTACAGCGTGGAGTTTTTTTTTTTTTTTTTGCTTGCCAGCTAGTATACTATTAGGTTAACGCACTAGTGGGCCTCCCACGTGAGAATTTTTTAAAGAATCGTATCGTTCTGATGCAAGACGAAATTCATCATGGATTTATTTTTTTGTACGATGGAATGACCAACTCACCTCTACCCGATTAATGTTCTCGTCCATCATATAATGGAAATGAGAATTTAATTTTGTTTATAAATTGTTTTAATATTTTAATCTCATAATTATAACGTTAGGAAAATAGATTTTATACGACCTTGTTGGCTAGCTGGTAATCTAGACATCCACTATGCCATCATTTTAAAATATCCTGTGGTTTATATGAATTATAACCTCACTGTCTATGTGAATAGTCCATTTAGGACATTTATTAGGGTCATCTTATGGATACATGACATAAGGGGACATGATGTACCAATGTATGACTTTGTAGGTGGACTAACGTCGGTTTCTGGATTAAGACGCTTGTAGGAACTCCCAAGAGAAGAATCATAAAGTGTTGCACCATCAAGAGTTGTCTTATCTTGCTATGGCTTTCTCAAACTACAGCAGCTTAAACCGAGCACAGCTCACCTTTGAGTACCTGCACACAAATTCGTGAGTATCTGGTGCCATTGACCTGTAACACAAATCACAACCCAATTCATTCAAATCAAAGGTAACAGTAGAATATTCAAACATTTAGTTTACAAATAGCACATCATATAAAGCAAATAATTGAATAATTATATCACTATTTAAAACCACTGACTTTTTAATTTATTTTTATTATTTTTTAAAAACCTGCATCCATTGAAAATGCTTATTTGATATACTGCGAAATTACAAAATTTGCTTGACACTGAGACTCTAACAAAGAGTGTTTACATCACAGATGTTTTCAAACATATTTGATAATGTTTTCTTAGATTATTTTGGTTTGCCTATTTTTATGTTATACGTTTTATTTCCTCAAAGAGGTTGTCAGTTCAACATTTAAGCCAGGTTTAGAATCAAAACCGCGAAATTGGCCTGTGCGTCATAATAGACGGTGGTCACCTACATACAGAAGAAGGAAGAGAATTGTAGATGGAGTCCGCAAATGCCAGCCCAACTGAAGACCATGCACATTTGTTATATTGGCTCTTCTAAAGAGAACATGGAGAGATGTCAGATGTCACAACAGTATGAAGGATCCGAAATGCAATCGCAACAAATCTCCTCTGAGACAAGTCTCTGAAATCTGATGACCGTCATAAGTAGCTCCTAGCATGTAATGATTCCAATGGTCGCTGCTGATATGGATATTGGAAATGGTTCCAAAGTGAATTGGCTGGACATAAAAGGTCGAGAGACACTGCAAAGTAATTGGAGGCTGGTGAAATTAATGTGACAACGGAATCCATTTAAATTCTACCAAGTCTACGACAGTCAAGATTTCAAACAGTATTTTAAGGCTTTTTTCACTCCATGGATCGGTTGCATGGGATAGCTTTCAAACTTTCAGAGACAGTGGAAAGTAGTTTTTTATAACAAAAATCTATTATATTGACTGTTGCTGCTTTCTGTGTGAATGGGAGCAATCTCAGAATTGTGTTGATAGGATTTTGTAAGTATTTTATGTTGTAGATTACATTTTCTTGAAGAATATTCAGAGAAGAAAACCTTGGACTGAAACAATGTTATATAATTCTAGTATTAAAAAGGGTCTCATCAACAAAACATAATAAACTACATCTCTTGTTTGCTGGATATGGATACTTAAGTTTCCACGGACCAAATAACAGTCATTTTATTTCTAGTTTATTTTAAAATGGAAACAAGGGAGCCAACCTAAATGGCACTTACTCGAGGAAAATCTGGACTTTATGACCTGAACCTGGATCATGTACTTGGTGACTGACCAGGAGTTCCCTAAACAGGGCACTCAACTGGCTGAGCGCCATGCTGGCTGGGAAGAGAGATGGTCGGTAGGGATTATCTACACCCCGCAGTGATCCCTGTGGCATCGCGGGCACCGGCAGGCTGGCACTGTCTTTAGGAGGGCATGCCCCTGCTATCTCTGCTGAACTTCCCATACTAGATGTGTAGCACTTATGGCTCGGTGGTAGTTGACTTGGACATGTTCAGCTGCACTTCTACAATTGGGGAATTTGAAATCATCATTTGTATTATTATTATTTTATATAATAAGAAGACATGAAGACCAAACATTAACAGCATGCTTTGATTTTTATGTCTTTTGGTGTGTAAATGGATCCTTTTTTTACGATCTTCACAATGTCAGGGTTTCACACATTTAAATATAATTCACTGCATATTTGACATTTGGTCATGTAATGGACACATCCACATAAAATCTTGTGATATTGAGCTTTTAAAGAAGTTATTTCTTGTGCATTGCCGACGTCAAGCCCAATATCAATTGTCTTTCTGTGTGATCTTGAACTTGATTCAATATCAGGTGATTGTTTATTTTTATTGGTTGTTACAGCTTTACAAAACCCGTATGTAAACGTGGAACACAAAATTTTTCTTAACATTCTTAGACCTCATTGGTGATTCATCTTTTCTTGCAGGACAACCCACGAGTTCCTCTTTGGAGCCTTGGCTGAACTAGTGGACAATGCAAGGTGCTGCTTCTTTGTCTTTCCTTGTATTTGCAGTTGTATATTGAGTACTTAAATACTTTAAGAATGGTTTTGCTGGTGTTTGAGCGATATCTAATGGTTCTCTCTGTTTGTAGGGATGCCAATGCTACAAGAATCGACATCTACACAGGTATGTGTCCTATGCATTATAAAAGCTCATGGTAATGTTAAATGTTAACCCGATAAAAATACTGCTGTGAATACAAGTAATACAAGCTTTATATTTTCGATAAACTGCCTTATGTAGTTTATGTTCTTTAATACATCATTAAACACTATTCTCTCGTCCCCCTTGCCGAAACGCAGAAAAAAGGCCTGAACTCCGAGGTGGCTATATGCTTTGTTTTCTTGACGACGGAACAGGAATGGATCCAAGTAAGTATACAGGCAAATTTTTCTGCTACCAATGCTTTGGCCGAACGGCATCATATCTAACGAACTCTAGCTGATAAGTGTTGAGTAGAATGAGGTCATTAAGGAGGTTGTCTTGAGCTATTGAGAGCGTTGCTGACCCTACCTTCCTTGATCCAAGATGAAGCTACACATGTGATTCAGTTCGGGAAATCCAGCAAGAGGTCGCCGGAGTCCACGCACATCGGGCAATATGGCAACGGACTGAAATCGTAAGAGCCTCCCCTCATTAGGTCGCTGCAGTACTGGGAAAATGCTTGGGTTGATGCAGCGTTACAGCAGTACACTGGAGCTCACTGCGTTTATTTTATTGTGATTGTATTCTTCCAGGGGGTCCATGCGAATTGGGAAGGACTTCATTCTTTTCACTAAAAAAGAAAACATGCAAACCTGCCTGTTTCTGTCTCGAACCTTTCACGAGGAAGAGGGTTTAGATGAGGTGAGACAATATTTGTTTGGAGCATACTCCAAAAACCATACTTTTTTGGAGCCCGTCTACTCATTGAAAGATAGTGATGCTCTTGTTTCTGAAACTCAACTCTATTGTATGGTCGTTACCGTTGGCGCTATAATTCCAATAGGATTGTTCTCATTTCACAGGTTATTGTGCCCCTTCCCACCTGGGATAGCAGAAACATGCAGCCAGTCACACAGGATCCAGAAAAATATGCCATTGAAACAGAGCTGATTTACAAATACTCACCCTTCAAAACTGAAACTGAAATCATGGAACAATTCCAGAAAATTCAAGGAGAAAGTGGTTAGTTCTCTTTTCTTCTAGAAGTAGTAAAGGTGGCCAGCCTTTGCTTCAATAATTTTCACAAAGATGCTACTTTTCATTTTAACTATCGTTTTTGAATAACCTGTTCTCTGGCCACCACACAGTCTTCACTGCTAGACGATCAAATCTTCTCTAATGTGGACATTACAGCTTGAGATGCGGTTTTTGGCTTGAGATGCGGTTTTAAGGTCACGGAGTGCGCTGCATCTGACTGTCCCACCTGTCTGTGCAGGGACACTTGTCATCGTCTACAACCTGAAGTTAATGGACACCAGAGAGCCAGAGCTGGACGTTGAGACAGACCACCAGGACATTCTCATGGCGGGGACGCCTCCAGAGGGAGTGTGGGTGTTGAGTCTTTTTTTTCCCCAAGGGAAGGGGTCGGGTTGAGGGAAATTGCTGCATGTAGGCGACCTTGGCGCCAGACACACACTATATACTCTTCTCTTCGCTGCTTCGCCTCAGGAAGCCAGAGCGCCGTTCTTTCCGAGCTTATGCGGCTGTCCTCTATATCGATCCCCGGATGAGGATCTTCATTCAGAGCCACAAAGTGCGCACCAAGAGGCTCTCTTGCTGCCTCTACAAGCCAAGGTACTGTTGGCTTTTCCAGACCGGGACAATACATCCCTTGGATTCTGTTTACATTTACACTCTGAATCATTGTTCATGTATGTTCGTTCTCAGAATGTACAAATACACGTCTACGCGGTTTAAAACCCGGGCCGAGCAAGAGGTGAAGAAGGCAGAGCACCTCGCAAAAATATGTAAGTATAACACGAGGGAATGAGTTCTTTGAGAATTTTGCGCTAGCTTTTTTAAGAAATCTGTTCGCGAGCGTTGAATTGTTGTGCTGCCCAACAAAGAGATGCAATTTTTTGTATGAATATTTGAATATTTATTCATGTCTTTGAAAAATTTGAAATTAATTTGCATGATAACCTGCAAGATAAATGTAAGTATATGTATGTATCTCTTTATGTAAATAATTTAGTTTTTTTTCCGTTCTGTTACTCTAGCTGAGGAGAAGGCAAGAGAGGCGGAGAGCAAAAGTTTAGCCCTGGAACTGAAATTGGGAGGAGATCTCTCCAGAGAAGGCCGTGTAAGAGCACTTTTCCTGCTGGACACGGTTTGGTTGTCTGCGAGCCGGCACTGAAAATAATTTCTGTGACGTCTCTCTCGTTTTTCAAGGCCACGCTCCGCAAGGCTCAGGAGTCTGCCATGATGCTCCGGCAGGAGGCAGACATGAAGAGGAAGGTCCAGGAGACCAAGCAGAAGTGAGTCGTTAGAACCCAAATATTATGGTGGTTCTTCTTCCTCAGATTGGTGCCGAGTGCCAGCTTTGACAATTATATTGAAACAACTGAATGTAAAGGGACATAACTGGGGCATAAAGCTCCTGTAGGCTGCTCTTTCTCGAGGACGATCCCATTGTTGAGATTTAGGTCATTACGGTGCTATCCTGGACCTACTGCCCATGTCACATCATGTTTCAAGTCCTTGGCTACCGTTTGGCAGTCCATGCCGTTAATTTACAATGCCATGAATACCGCGTCTGACACATGTCTCTCCTTTTCTTTCTACTTAGAGCTCTGAAGGAGCCCAAAGAGCTGTGCTTCATCTTTGGAGTGAACATTGACCAACGGGAGCTCGATGGTATGTTTGTGTACAACTGCAGCCGACTCATCAAGATGTACGAGAAAGTGGGTCCGCAGCTGGAGGGAGGCATGTGAGTGGTGAAAGTCCATTATCCGTTGTTGTAAAAGCATGTCGAATATAACCAGCAAAGTTATGTTGGATGTAAGAGGAAGTCTAACTTCATTTTTTAGAACTGGGGATTTAATGGAAATTCTATCCCATTTAATAGATAATGGAGCACCTCTAAAATGTTTGCTGTCGCAGATGTATTTAATTTTGTCAATAGGAAAGTAATCATGACGACTCAAATCCACAGCAAAGACTCTATGAAAACCTTTTTCTTTACTACTGTTGACAGTCGCATACATTGGTACAGGGGATCTACTCAACAAACAAGTTAGTATTACTGCTACGGGAAACTGGTGAAAATTTCAGTATTGTAAAGAAAAGTCACACCATGGCTGTTGTATTGTTGAGCAAGATACTTAACTTGGATTGCTTAGGTAGATATCTAGCTGTATAAACTGATATATCAGCTTGTCTACTGAGGAGAAAAGAGATGGGTGGTTCAACCAGGAGTGAAGGTGCAGCAGGCTGAGTGGAATGGCATTGTAAAAGAAAGGTTTTTGTCTTTCTCAATGGTAGGGCATGTGGTGGTGTTGTGGGGGTGGTTGATGTACCATACTTGGTCTTGGAGCCCACGCACAACAAACAGGACTTTGCTGATGCTAAGGAGTACCGCCACCTCCTCAAGGCCATGGGCGACCACTTGGCCCAGTACTGGAAAGACGTGTCCATTGGTGAGGATTCAACGCTGGACTGATGTTAGCTAATATCTAAGAAACATGGAGATATTAAGCTTTATTTTAATGTGAATTGCCTTTCTTAGAACTGACTAATACTCTAGTTAGATTTGCTGTATATGTTTTAAGATGGAGTTAAGAAATGATATTGCCCACAGTAGGCTATAAAATGGCACTATTAAAAAAAAAAAAAAAAAATTGTGAATGAATAAATTCATAATGGTCTGTATTGTTTTGAGTCTACTGATGTTTGTGTCCTCTTCTGCCCTTTCCAGCTCAGAAAGGAATTGTTAAGTTCTGGGATGAGTTTGGCTACTTGTCAGCAAATTGGAACCAGCCTCCATCCAATGAGCTACGTTACAAGAGGCGCAGAGCCATGGAGATTCCCATTACCATTCAGTGTGGTCAGTGCAGCTCTATCTAACCTCTGGTCATTACCTCGTCCTCACCTTCACTTGAGTACGGTACATCTACCCTTTGTAAAATCTTCAGAGCTTTATTTTGTAACCGTAACTGTGTCCTCTCTGTGATCACCCTCCCTCTGATTTATTTTGCTGTCTCCATGTTAGCCCATTTTTTTCCCGTCATACTTCAGCTCAACTATAACTTTTTCGTTCTCTTCTAATCTGTCTTAACCTTCTCACTTCTTCAACTTTCAAATGGTTGCCACACGTTAATGGCATATAGCTGCTAAATGGTAATTTTGTGCGTGGCCATAACCTTAAGTTAAGACTTGAGAATCGATACAGTAGCTAAACGGCAGGTTCATGTCAGGTTTGTTCTGCGCTGCATGGCCTCCTGAAGGGATTTGAATCTGCATGTAATTCATTTTGAACAGAATCCATTTGAATGGTCTCCTCATACCGTAGGCTTCGGCTTGCGCACCTTGATAACCTTATCTGTAGTCTCGCACAGTCAGCACCTTTCCCACCTAAGTTTTCCTTTTCCTTGCATAACGAAACTGCGCCTCCACGTCGAAGCGTTCCACTCGTCCCAGCATGCTCTGCAAACCTCCACCGGTGTAAACTCTTGGTCTCTTGCCTCCACAGACAAGTGCCTGAAGTGGCGCACTCTTCCTTTTCAGTTGGATGCTGTGGACAAGCGTTACCCTGACAGCTGGGTTTGTCTTATGAACCCTGACAGCAGCCAGGACAGGTATCCCACACTGCAGTTTTGTATTCGCGCTAAGAAAAAACGGGAAATTTGCATTGTGCCCCAGGTCGTAGCCCCGATTTCACACAGTGTTTTTTGTGTAATGTTACTCTGAGGTGTGACGCTCCAGAACAGAAGCAGAACTTGCCTGTTGGGGTGATGCGCAAGGATACCAAGTCATCAGAAGATAAGCAGAAGGAGCTGGCCGAGAAGATCAAGCAGCAGAAGGAGAAGCTGGAGGCCCTGCAGGTCAGCAGATCCCATGGCACTATGTTTGTATGTCGGGAAGATGTCGCCGAGATGGCTTTATTGGTCTCGGCTGAATTTCACGCATTGACTAGAACGGATTGTATGTGGTTATTGGTGGTGCCGTTGTACTGCCGGGTCATTTCATGTTGTCAGTGGTATAGTTCAAATGATTGTTTGTGGGGTCTCGGTACTAGAGAGATTTCACCAGTATTGTGTGGTTTTTTTCTGGAGAGATGTTCACTTCCAATTTTTTTTAAATTCTTTTAGAAAACCAGCAGCGTTAAATCTAATGCAGATGTGAAAAAACTGCCCATACAAGTCAGCCTGAAGCCTGGCAATGACAGTAGCTCGCAGGTAACTTGCGCCGCTGATTTCACTGTTCCAGAAAGACTCCAATTATCCACTCAATTTGAAATTATATTTATGTTGTATTTATAAATAATATACAACTTATTGGACTGATGTGACGTGGCTGGTATTCTTAGTGGAGGACTGCATCCCTGAGCAGTGCTATATGTTTCTAAGTCCCATTATCATTCACTGGACTTGGCTGTATTGTGCTATATTTGTCTATACATTCTCTACATTTGCTAAAAAAAAGGACTGATAGCAACCAGATTCCAAAAGACTATAGGTTGCAGGTTGTGATTTGGCGTTAACTCTGTCTTTAACTGCTACCCGGTATGTGATGCAAAGACAGACTTGGCCTTCAGCTGAGGAAAGGGAACGGTGATGTGAGAACTTTTACAGGGCATTGGATCCTGAGTTCTGCGTGTTTTCCTATTGGTCAGGGTACTCGGGTGCCCGACCGAGTAGTACGCCCTCGTTCCCCGCCGCTCCCCGCCATGATCAAGAACGCCCCCAGTCGCCCACCCCTCTCCAAGCCTCCGCCACTCAGCAGGAAGCCCAGCACTCCAACACGGCCTGTCAAGGCCCCCGCATCTCCTCCTCCACTCCCACCTGTCCGAAGGGAGGAGTCATCCAGCAAAGGGCGGGCTTCAGTCCCCACAAAGCCGAAGCCAGCTCCTTCCAAACCGGCACCCAGTGCTAAGGCGTCCTCCTCCAAAGCTCCCATCCGCAGCTCCACCCCCAGCAGAGGAGGGGCCAGTCACAGTCAACGCGTAAGTGTTCTCCTGTCTGGCTTTGGCTACTCATACAAACCCAAGACAAATGGCTTTTTATTAGTTTCATCACATATTTGGTTTTTGGGAGGAGCGACATATGATATGGCTGCCTTGTGACCCGAGTTTGTCTCTCATTCAGCCGGTATGAGTACAACAGTTAATTTTCATTTTTTTCCCTGAGCTTTAATGAGAACTTAGATCTTTTAGTCTACCATTATTTAACCATCACTCATTTGTTTGGAACGCTCTTTTTCTCATCAATTCCCTCAGGGCTCAGCGAAACAGACGATAACCAGCAGCCAGACCAAGGGAGTTGCTGAAGAGGGAAGTGAAGAGGAGGAGGAGGACGATGATGATGAAGATGAAGGTGAAGGTGAGGAGCAGGAAGGAGAGAGTGAGGAGGAGGAGGATGAGCAGGAGGAGGAGCCACAGCCAAAGAAAAGCAAACTGTCGTCGGCGGTAGAGAAACGGGGCAAAGCAGCTGTGAAAAAGCCGGACCCGAAACGAGGAAAGGTGACCGAGGTGCGAGCCCAGACAGCAGAGGGCAGCGTGGTGATGGAGGTACGGTCCCAGTCAACAGCGCTGTGATGCAAACGTAGGGAGCCACTTCGTTCGTCGTTTTCAGTGCAAACTTTTGATTTTGGATTACTAACGTTGCAGTCAAATAATTTTCATGGTGATACATTGTTGACTGTTTTTATTTTTCCCCCCATTGCTGAAATACAGATGCTGGTACGCGCACAAATCGGGCAATATTAAGGGGCTGTATGTTTCTATACATCTACAAGCTTGTACCAAAAGCGGAAAACCCAAAAGGGACTAAAATTGTTATGTTATTTGTTAATACAAGTGCCATTAAAATTTGAGAAAACTTGTGCTATATCTTCTAAATAAGGCACCAAAATATCTCACTTTGAATAAATATTGTTGTAATATTGTTTCCTCGAAGTGTGAAACTCACTTTAAAAAAATAAATAAAAACTAAGATCTTAGGGAAAAGATCTTTGAAAAATAAGTTTTTGCTACTAAGGGAAAACATAATTCTTATAAAGGATAATTATTGATCTATTGTTGGTCATTTCATTATCTTTCTTTGAATCTACAAAGAGCTTTGTTGCCTGTTAGTTTCTCCTTGCACTGTGGTGGTGGAATATCTTTGTGTTGGCCCCCTCCCATTGGAAAGCTTTGATGTGACAGAGCGTTGCTGTCCTTGAACCCCCAGAGTATCCCAGGCCCACACCGCAAGATCCTCCCTCCCTCTCAGAGGTGTGAGAAGGAGGAAAAGCGGAACTCGGGGAGGAACCGGCATGAGGCTGCAACTGCGCCTCAGTCCACCTGCGTGGCAGTGTCTGTGAACAGGCAGCCCGCAGTAGCCAAGGTACCCAGTGCCCCACATCCGCACGCCCGCTGAGGCTCTCTCTCCTTCTCTGTCCCGCAGCAAAGCGTCTAAGTGGAGCCCCTGGTTGCCTTTGGGCTCCAAAACCCTACTCTTGTCTCTCGCTGTCATTTTGGGCACAAATCACGGGAGGTAATGGTAATGAACCAAACCAAGCAGGGTAGACGGATGCTATACTATACAGGGGCACTATACACAGGGTGTTCAAATATAATACAATTGGTACAGGAAGCTTTCCTAAGGTAAGCCTAGGCTATCCTTGATCTCAAAGAAATCTTTCTTTTTGGGTATTTGGTCTTGGATTTATGGATTATGTGTTAATGTTGATGATAGGGTTTTTTAGGAATTGTTTTTGTTTTGTTTTTTACTCCTAAACATTTGCCTTACATTACATAGTTGACAATTTCCGTAAGATTGGCGGTTAAAGTTCTACAAACCGTTTCTGTTGTCTAAGCAGATCACAGACAGCACAGAAGAGGATGATGTAGAGAGGGACCTGAAGGAAGCTCAGAAAGGTAAGCTAAAATGCCCCGCCTCTTTTCTGATAGCCACAGCGTCGTTTTAACCTATTGGACCGGGCCCGGATGGTTTTCCCTTATCTTATAAGACCAGGCAGTGTTCTACACACGCGTACCCGAGTTGAGTCTGTGCAGCCGGCTAGCACATAATATTTGGTTATATAAATGGATAAATTCGTCATTAATCCATGCACCTTTTGCAACTAAAAGAATCGAGTTAAAGAGCAGTTTTTTCTCTTTTCTCTCTGAGTATGTGGTTATTGTAGCATTGAAATAAGTCTAGTTAAACTGTTAAACTGAGGAACGTTAGGTACTCTAGAAAAGCATGGACCATTGTGCTGTAAGGCCTGAAGTGGCTTATCTTATTTCCCCTGGGGGTGTGCAGACAAAGGCTTGCTGGTGGAGGTTAAGGTCAACAAGGAGTGGTTTACTGGCCGGGTGGCAGCTGTGGAGGCCAGCAAGCAGTGCGTTCGTTGGAAAGTCAAGTTTGACTATGTTCCCACCACCACTACTCCTCGCGACCGGTGGTAAGCTGTCCAAACCGAAAAATTTAAACCCCGCAGGTCAATGTTCAATCATTTCATTCATTATTTTACATGTTGGCTGCAAATTGATTATTTTAGAGATGTATAGCTATAACTGAATACCTGTTTCAGTTGCCACGGTTTTTAAACCATTTCTCTGTACCTTGATTACGGTGTGCCAAAGTAAAAGTTTTCTTCACTCCCACCTCCTAACTAGTGCTTGTCAGTTGTCAGAAGGGGGAATAAAACGTGCTCTGATTTTTACATCATTGACAGGACAAAGTTGTTAAATGTTAAACGCATTAAAACGCATTTGTGCATGAATTTTCCTCTGCGAAACAAATTTCAGGCACTGCTGCTGTTTTGTCTTTTATATTTTACGATTCCTTATTTAATGTTAAGCTAATTAGGTATACTAATGTATTGTTAAAACATCACCAGTTCAGATATGATTAACAGTTCTCCAATTTTGAGTGGTAAATTGAAGCAGTCTGAACATTTACGTAACCAGATGCCTTTCTATGGAACTATCAGATTGATACAATTAGATAGCGTTTTTTTTGTCTATCTTGAAGTGTAACTTTAATTTATGCTGTAACATAAATTTTCCATTGAAATTTGTATCTGTGTGAATGAATGACAGGGTTTTTAAAGGCAGCGAGGAGGTTCGGTTGATGCGGCCCCCATCTCCAGTGTCCCAGAGCCCTGACACCCAAGAGGAGGCAGAGGTAGAAAGAGCTCCGGCCAGGATGGAACCCGACACCACGCAGCCGGGCACCAGCCGCGAAGTCACCGACAGTCTGGTGGTCATGATGAGGTAATTTGGGTGTGGCCCCCAGAGTGGACGGCACCTCCTTTGTATATCATAGAACACATAATGAGACATGGTGTAAGAACCGTGGATTTTTGTTGTCGCAGATACAGTTTTTTTTTGTTAATCTTCTCCAGGACGTTCCTACGCTACTTTTTCCCTCCGGATTTTCAAATTCCAAAAGATGACGTCAACAGCATGAGTGCTGAGGAGCTTGTGGCATTTCCAATGGTAAGGCCCAGGTATGGGCACCGAAGATGGAAAAGTCTGGCTCAAGATGTTCTTTTACTCCAAATGCAGTGAACAACAAACGCCTTACAAAGAATGCTGTATGCCATAGGTTAGACAGGCCCCTTGAAAGCGATGACCGGAGGTTAGTCAGCAGGGCAGCCATATTTCTCAGAGATGTATGAAAGCTGCTGGATTTAGAAGTGCTAGAATTTTGGTCTTTCTCGGCTATTGAGGATGTCACATTCAACATGAAATTGAGATGCATAACTGATGTCATTTACATGAACGATTTTAGTCTTCTGTTTTTCTCCTGGTTGTAAGGACCATGTGCAACTAGTATACTACCGTTGCCATTTTAGTAAATTTGTCAGATTAACCAATTTGTGCTGAGGAAAGTCTTCTCGGTTCAGGCGAATGCGCGGATGATCGAAGCTTCTGTTCTGCGTGCATGGGCCCACAGAAGGAGTACTTCCAGCAGTATGAGCTGGGTCTGCAGAGCCTATGCAACTCCTATCAGAGCCGGGCTGATGCTCGGGCCCGGGCCGTGGAGGAGAAGAGCAACAGCGCGGAAGCCCGGCTGCGTGCGTCCGAAGAGAAGCTACAGAAGCTACGGACTAACATTGTAGCCCTATTGCAGAAAGTCCAAGAGGTACGTGTGATTTGTTCACCTTCACGGGTTATATTAAGCTGCGATGGCTTTTATATTATTTTGAGTTTTAAGTTTGCTAAAAATGTAATACGACAAGCTTTATACAAATCAATTTTATGTTTACAAGTCCCTAACTTTCTGCTCGAGAAACCTCATAGAGTAGAATCCTAAAATCCTCCATAAACATGTGGCAGCTTGCGTTAAAAACCATTCTGGATAGCCAGGTTACTTAGGTAATGCGCTATTAACGTTGGCACCCCCTTCCAACTTCCATTCAGGATATTGATATCAACACAGACGATGAGCTAGACGCCTACATTGAAGATCTTCTCACCAAGGGAGACTAGTCAAAGTTTGAGTCTGGAAAGACTGACTACAGCACACAGGAACACTATGGCCCCCATATCCGTCACTTTCACTGTTAAACTTTGTGCTATGTTTCGGATGCATCAAGTCATCATCAAGTAACAACTGGAAACAGTTGGTGGAACGGCAGTGGCAGAAAAAAAAAAAAGACAGATTGTGATGCAAAAAAAACCTACCTAATTGTATAAATAAAACTGATGGGATTCTGCCCATGTGGAGTTCCAAGAAAGGAATGGCAAAGAGGGTAAGGCCAACAGTACCTAGGGACGGACAAGCATTGTTTATGGTTGAGGACAAGAGTAACCTAAACCAATACGTTTGCAAACCAAAATAGACTTCAGGATATTTTCAGATTCAACCAACTTTCACTCCACAAATGGAGTCCCTGGATTTTTTTTTTTTTGGAAAGCGGACACATTTACTGGAGCCAAGAAAGATATACTTTTATAATAACGTATTAAAAGACTTACGAACAATTCCAGGGTTTTTTTTCCTCTTTCTTCACCTGTCCGTATGTTCTTTGGTTACTTTAAACGGTTCAAATTATATCCCATCGGTAATTTAACAATGTTAATAACTGTAATTTTAGATCTACTATATAAACATGCTGTGGTAAGCAAATGTTTAGTAAGTGAACCCTTTGAAAGAAATGTATAAATTCAGTGCAACTGGACCTTCTATATATATTCTATCACTTTCAGCACAATGGGGCATATTTCCATTTGAACAGTTTCCTGGTCATTGCACATGCACATCGTACTGTAGAATTGTTTTTATATGGAAGCGACTTTGGGGGATTAAAGAACACCATAGGAAGTACTGTTTCTGCCGAACATTGTCGGGGGGTTAAAAAATCTTTAGGGTATGCAAATTGATTTTCTTCCGACGGGTTATTTTGTCTGGGTTCCATTATATCTGTAATAAATTTCTTAAATTACCTTTTACTATTTGGCCTGGGCTGTGTGTTAATTAGAATTTCATTAACACCCTTTTCTCTTTGATAAAATCAGAATTGGTTAAAAAAAGTTTTTTGTTGCAGTTGAAACCTATTTGTAAATAGAAAATATAATTTAACCCATGCCTGGTATCTGGGGGGTGAGCCTTTTGTAGAGGGAAGCTTGTGGTGTACAGGTTTGGCCCAAACATTGTGGTGGATATTGTTTTTCATATTCCTGTTCCCCTCACAGAAAGTACAGTTCAAGTGAAGGACGTTATGTATTGTGTAGTGTATCAACCAAACATTTGAGGGTGTTTTACAAGTTTACTCTCAAGCCAAAACATTTACTGGGTTTTATCAGTATCCGTTATTTAACTTGTTTTTAACCCATTATTCTTCAAGCATAAACCTTATATTTTCATTTTGGGTAATCTGGATTTTGATTCAAACTTTTTTTTTTTTTTTTTTGTTTATCCAGTTGTTCTGCGTATTCTGTGGCAGTTTCTTTTACAAAATATTTTTTAAATGTCGTTTTATTAAAATGTGTGGTTTAATTCTGTGGTCTTGTTTTATTTCAGTGTGTAAAGTGCAAGTCGATCTTAAGTTTTCTCTAAAGCTAAAATGTGAAGAAAAGCTTGTTAAATGAAATTAATCTACCGATATATCTTCAGCTTGGTATTATTGGTAACTAGCTGCATACAATATGTTCTAAACCGTCCCAGAAAAGCCTTGTTGCCAACTCATTGTCGTGCCTACTTCGCTCTTGAACTGGCCCAGATCTGTAGTGCCAATTAAAAGCGAAACTGCATGCTTTGGCAACAGTGCCAGGATCTCCAGACCAAAAGGACATTTAGCCTGGGCATCCGACACAAACAAGTCCCCTTAGGTGTCGGTACTTTTCACTTTCATGAAGGTTGAACCCTAAACTTCAGAGTCCACTAGTTCCAGCCTTTTGGGAACTATAATAAATTGTACTTTTTGGCATTGTGACTTTACTCCTCAATACTTAAATTACTCACATACCTAGTCTGTTCTTGTTTTGTAATAGGTGTCTTAAAACATCCGCTGCGTTATATTCTGCCCCAGCTTCGATCACCAGGCATTTCAACGGACGGGTTTATTAGTTAACCTACGAAGTTAAAATGTAAATAACACCTTACCATTAGCAAACGTTACTTTTATTAAAAGACAGTGAGCTTGCACTTTGGTACAGTAAGACAGAAAACGGACACTCATCCACAACACCGACAGATTGGTGAAGAAAACTGGATGCCGGAGTACTTCCCCGCGTAGTCGCTACAGTTACTCGTAAGAAATAGATATTGTAACTGTTTAAATTAAGTTAAGATGATGTCACTGTAGGCTTACTAAACACAGACAGCTTTCTAGCTTCTAGTGCGTTGGTTGGTAGTTTGGTTCTGATTTAATTTACTTAGTTTACACTAAATTTAACTACTTTAGCTTACCAGCAAGCAGCAGCAACACTTGGAATGCAACGCGAAATTACTTGACTGTTGATAGTTGTGTAGGACGAAAGGGCATTTTAATAAAAACAGACTTTGTAGCACCTCTGGATACTTTCCACACAATTTAAGCACTGGTTGGTCTTCAGCGATGCTCAAGCAATGCTTAATTTGACGCAGAATTTAAATGTATCGATACTGAAAATGTGAGCTTGCGGTTGATTCAAAGGAGATTCTGTCCTCCTACTACGTTTGGAATCCGGTTTGTAGGTCAACTACATTGTCTCTGTTTATGACACATAACACGTTTACACCGAAGGCCCATCTCCATATTTTCGCACTGTATTAGTACTGTACTACTGTAATTTACCTACAAAATTAGTAGGCCACAAATCAACGCATTACATAAGTATTAAGGCCACTACGGCATTTTTTTATTTTCGGTCCGCAGGAAAAACACTTGCGTGTGTAGTCATAGTACGCGTATGCGTTGGATGAAATGCCACACTTTCATTGGTTACATTCACTGCTCGTTGCCGAGGTAGTTACGGATTGTTTCAACGCACGTATGGCCCCAATGGCTTGCTATTCTCGTCTGTCTGCTACTCATTTGCATCTAGTTAAAGTGAACTTTGGCATACTTTTTGATCACGTGGTACAAGAGTTATTGTGGTTAATTTAGATTACGTTCTTCGTACGCAGATTTCGGGAACTAATATTGAACTGAAATCAAAAGGTTTTCCCAAATGACAGCGTACGTTCTTACGTTGAGTCGGTTGGCGAAGGCTAACTATATTACAACATACCGCAGACACACTCGTTTGTTTTCCTGTAACAGCGCTCTTAAGAGTGGCCAACAAGACCAGGCATGGATTCGTGCGGAGTTAAGAGAAGACGTGGAAAAGCCTGCCTTCTCCCGTTCTTCAATTGGTACCTTCTTCCAGGACAGACCTGTGTTGAAGAACCCATTTTTTGAGGACGCTTTACTGCAGAAGTACCTTGAGAGAAATTTTCCAGCTCAGGTAAAGGTCGTGCAGACATGACATTGTTATTAATATATAATAATTATATATATATATATATATATATATATATATAATGGAAGTAAATTTACAAATTCCATGTATGACCTGTTTTTGTGGATTTCTAAATGAGCTTTCCTACCCTGGAACTGAGGATCAGCTGGGTTTGCTTACAAACTTCAGAATCTACTTGGCTTAATTGAGGCAATTTGAATTTGAAATGTCTTATCTTAAAATTGTTGATGTTAAGTTGTTTCTCCTTAGGCGAATTAGTAATGCAGGTCAGTATTCAGCTTGAATGGAATATACATTCCTAAATGGTCCCCAAGAGATGATCATTTTTGTGTGATTTAGACACGGGGCACTATAGTGGCCGACCTGGCTCGTTTTGGGGACCGGTTGGTGAGTGAGGTGGACGCTCTGGGCCGTCAGTGTGAGGAGAGTCCTCCTCGCCTTCAACAGTACGACGTCTGGGGTTGTCGTGTGGACCGCATCCTCACATGCCCAGCCTGGAACCGCATGAAAGAAATATCGGCACAGGAAGGGCTCGTAGCTATTGGTTACGAGAGAACATTCGGCGAGTGGAGGTAATCGCAAGGCATGCATGGAAATAACTAAGTTAGTCAGAAAAGTTCAAACTTAAAAGCAGGTGTAGTTCTCACACCAGTCTTACACAAAATATGACCCTCAGAAAGGCAACTGAATTATATTGAAATGGAGACAACTTGTCTATTGTTCATGTGGTAAGGTAGAACACATTTTCATGGATGATGCCTAATCAACAAAATATCCTGATGTTCTCTCTAGCCGAGTCTACCAAATGTCCAAACTATATCTCTACTCCCCTTCTGCTGGACTATACACCTGTCCGCTGGCGATGACTGATGGGGCTGCCAAAGTAATTGAGGTCAGTGACCGCGCAGTCTTACCTGGTCAGAATTGTTTATATACAAATTATAGTATGGAGGCTAGTTTTAAAATTGGAATGTTTTTGACTGAACAGCTCATTTATTGTACGATTTATTTCAAAATTCAAGACAGTGATTGTAGAGAGTGTAAGTGATTCGTAGAGTAATGATTTGATGTTGCTGACCAATGCGTTACATCTGATTTCCTGATTGCAGTCTTGTGAGGGGAAGTGGCCTTTGGAAAACGCTCTCAGGCGGTTGACCTCTCGTGATCCCTCCCATTTCTGGACATCAGGCCAATGGATGACAGAGCGGAAGGGTGGATCAGATGTTGGTCTGACCATTCTTACATTTCCTAATCCCTTTTCCTTTCTCAGTATTTATTTTTGTTGTTGTCAACATCTCACATGGTAACAACAGTATGCATTCATTTCTTCATGCTTTGTGTCGTCAGTCTAGTTTACTATCCACAATGAACTCGGACATGGATTTATACCCAATGCCAGTGTATTTCCCCCTCCTCATTAGCTAATGGAACAGAGACCGTTGCCAAGTTGCAGGATGATGGCACTTTCAAATTATACGGGTTCAAGTGGTTCACCTCAGCCACAGATGCAGACATGACCCTTGCGCTGGGGAGGGTAGCAGACGCAGATGGACACATCACACAGGTTTGCTGGTATCACCTGCTAATTTTTCATTCCAGTGACACTTGATGCCTGGACTCAAATCAGTTCTGTGTTCTCTTTCTTCAGGGAACCAGGGGTTTGTCTCTGTTCTTTGCAGAGTTGAGGGACAAGCATGGAAACTTGAAAGGGATCGAGATCCAGCGGTTGAAGGACAAACTGGGGACTCGGCAGATGCCCACAGCTGAGCTGCTGCTGGACGGCCTTCCTGCACACAGGGTCAGCGTTTACAGTTTCACAGAAAATATAGCCATGATAACTGACTAAGTAAAATGACAGCACCTCAGCAGAAGCATTTCAATTTTATACGGGTGTCGTTTAGTCTAAGGGCCCGGCTTATTAAACCACTGTGCTCCCGAACGAATATGTCTTTCCACTGACTGTTTTTCAGATATCAGAGGAGGGGAGAGGGGTGGCATCTATTGCCAATATGCTGACGATCACTCGTATCCACAACACAATATCTGCAGTGGCGGCTATGAGACGGTATTGCACTAGACACTGCAATAGCCCTCTGAAAATTGTGCTGTTTGTAGAGACTTAAGTTGTGAACTGTATGATCTGAAATGAGATCCCTAGTATTATGTTCACAACAAAATCTCAAAGCCTGTGATATAAGAGATACATATATCCATAATAAGTTGAAGAGTGAGTTACTTTTCAATTTTGTGTAAAGTTTTCAACTGCATATTGAATATTAAGAGTCTCCCATCTCCCCTTAATCAGGATCATCCAGCTGGGAAGGGAATATGCCACCAAGCGTTTTGTCTTTGGGAAGTTCTTGAAGGACCATGCCCTGCACATGCAGACCATGGCCAGGATGGAGGTGAGACCTCCTCCCATAAAAATAGCGGCGACATCACCTTGCTACTCTTAAAATTGTCAGACTTGCAAAGCTGTGGAGTGGATCTCAGACTGCCCAACGCGGTTTAGGTGGAGACTCGAGGCGCCTTCCTGCTGATGATGGAGATATGTCGCCTCTTGGGCAGAGAGGAGAGCGGCTTGGCTTCGGAGCATGAGCTCCACCTGCTCCGTCTCCTCACTCCTGTGGCCAAACTATACACTGGGAAACAGGTACATTTGTTTACAAATGCACATGTACTTAGGAGTTGGAAAGCGCACCAATGGAGAGAGTGGATACTATTCTTTACAGTGCATTCTGGGTTTTTGCTTCTCTTTTTATAGTGTTTTAGAGTGTATGAATTGGTACTTTTTGACTTTATACGAAAAACCAGTTGATACCCTTGCTAATTTGTGTTGCATAGTAGTTGGCATATGAAAATGTAATTATGATAAGCCAGTTTTTATATTTATTTCTCTAATGGTAAATAAATGAAGGATCTTGATTTTGAAAGAAAAGTTATTATTATATTAATAATAAAAGTTTTATGCATATCATAGATGAGCACCGCCTATAATGGATACTTGCAATAATGATTTCTCACAAGGGTAGGTAATTACATAACAATGTGAAATTTAGTGGAATCAGTTACCTCAGTATGATACGTGTAAATGTAAGATCGTACAGGATTATGCTAAAGTTATCAGCGATCGTGTGGAATATATATTCTTCTATTAATTTAACTTGACTTGCTCTAATGCCGAGAAATTCTGTCTAAGACGGCAATTTAAATTCCCAGTTTTTGTTCGGTGTTGTCTTATCCATCTGGTTTGACCAGATTTTTTATGGGATTAGAGCAGTTTGTGTTCAGTGGAGTTTACATAGAACTTCATGTCCTCTAAACACGCTCGGCTTATTAATACACCTTATTTTCTTCAGTGCCTGTTCTTCCTTTCCCCAGGCGGTTGCCGTTGTGTCTGAGGGACTGGAGTGTTTTGGGGGACAGGGCTATATGGAGGACACAGGGTTGCCTTCAATTCTGCGGGATGCACAGGTAGGTGATTGGTAGATGAGCCTGGAGAGAATTTCAAAGAAAGACAGTTTAATGTTTTTTCTCTCAGCTTTAGAAAGTTTAGCACCCTAGTTAGGGGTGTGCATCGTTGGCTTAACAACGACATGGTAGTATCTCATATCGTGGATGGCCATACATTACAAGGATATTGGTTAATTAATAATAATACAACAAAATAATATGATTTAATAGAACTCTATAAAGTTAACACGAGGACACATGAAGGAAAATTAGAATTTGTTTTGAGTTTTGTCAAACAACAATTCTGCAAGTTAGTTTAAACTCCTTGTTTAACCAAATAATATGCCAGCTACCATAAATGAAAGGACTGCTGAATGGAGCAGAGGCACAACATGAGCTGGATCCAAACCGGTGAACCCCATCTCATGGGGTCTCAGTCTGTGCTTGGGCAAGCGCCTTTGCTGACTGAGCCACTCAGGAGGTCTCAAACTTTTTTGTAACGGCATATGTGTCTATTGTGAGACAACTGGCTGACATCCTGTTTAATCAAGAGTCACACGCTTTAGCCTTTTTGCAAATCGATGCAGTTGTATGGCAATAAGTATCAGTACATCGATCAAACAAGTTAATTGTTAAACCTCTACTCCCGTTATTGTCCATTCAAAGTTTCTCCTTTATCACTTATTGTCCCTCTTAGGTGCTGAGTATCTGGGAGGGCACCACTAATATCCTGTCTCTGGACTTGCTTCGAGGTATAGTCAAGAGCCGCGGTAAAGCCGTGGAGGCTTTCTTTGCTGATGTTAAGGTGAGGGAACAGGCATTTAATTAAATTCCCTTCATGTGCAGATCAGTTGGACTGATATCTGCATTGCATGGATTTTGTATATTATTTTAGACATGCAGTAGTCTTTAACTGGACATTGGAAATGCAGAATATTTGGCTTACGTTCTTGGATATAATTTTCCAGTATAATCAAATTTTGCTGTGCTACGAATTGAAAATTGTATTGTATTGAGTCATTGCAAAAATATTGTGAAAGACTAATTAATACAAAGATTTTCTGTGGTATGATCTCTAGGCTAAGCTAGCATCTGCTACAGGGAACCAGGCGTTGAGCCCTGCAGTGACCACAGTGGACAGCGCCCTCGGCAGTTTAGGGCAGTTTTTGCAGAAAGCCAACAGCAAGCCACCCAGCTACACTGAGCTGGCAGCTCGAGACTTGGCATATAGCTTTGCGCGCATCTATATGGGTATGTCCTGCAGAACTAGAAATAAGGAAATTGACTTTAAGTCTGTGAGTTAACTGTTTCTACATCTTTGTTCTCAGGGACACTATTGGTGGATCATGCTGCGTGGGAGGGGGCTTCTCACACAGACGTTTACGCCGCACTGAGGTAAAAACACATGGGCCACCCCTAGGCTGGTGGATACTACCAACTTCATTAATAATGTTCTGTCAAAAGAAACCCAAAATGTACAGCAGTCAGCATGAT
Organism: Hiodon alosoides; assembly: GCA_025775065.1. Classification (NCBI taxonomy): domain Eukaryota; kingdom Metazoa; phylum Chordata; class Actinopteri; order Hiodontiformes; family Hiodontidae; genus Hiodon; species Hiodon alosoides. Next base: position 63,373 of record JAOYSI010017312.1, read on the forward strand.
CTGGCTCATCTGCACTGTAAATACAATGTCAACCTATATTGTTTTACAGGTGGTGTGAACAGGATCTGTGCCCCGCAGTCACTAAGGAGATGAACGGTTGCTACGATCTTAACACTCCGGTCAAGGACATAGCACTAGTATATGAAGGAAGTCTCTTGACCACTGCCTAAATAGCCACACACTGCATGTCTGCTTTTATTTTGTAATTTCGTACATTTTATCAGATTGTATATATGCAAAAAAAATTACAGTCTTTATCCATCCTTCCTTTTTAGTAGCTACATGTCTGAATGCAATATTGATATTTTAAAGTTAATTAAAATGTAATGGATCTTAAAAGAAACCCACAGATATTTAAAATTCAAGTAGTTTGTTTCAGCTGCTTCTTGATATTTTTTTTAATGTGCCTTCTCTGCCTAAGGATCATGCATTCAGCACTGATATCAGAGTTAAATTAAGGATAATTTTTATTCATATTCAATGCAAATAAATGATTCTGTGATTATAGTGTTATATTTCTGTTACTTTACCAAACAAATAAACAACTTTGAATGAAATATAAATGTCATCACGTTTTTTGTAGTTGATTAGCTCTTGTCTAGAGTGATTTAATGGCCTGATCCATTTATACACCTGGATATTTAGTGAAGGAATTTCAGTTCAGCTGTTTAGCTCACTTCTGTCATTGGGGCTTGTATAACTTGTATAACTTGTATAATGGGACCACATTATAAATTATATATTTTGTCACCAGGGACTGCCTGTATCACTACCAGTATTAAGTGCCCTCTGTACACACTCAGTTGGTTTCGAAGTAATACATCGATCAAATAAGTAGCTAAACAACATCATAATCAGACAGATGTAGTCACCCAGCTGAAATTCGCTGAAAAGAACGCTCAATAGCCGAATAAAGGTAGGGAGTGTCCAAACGATCACTGGAGTTGTCTTGTCTCCTTTAAGAAGGAGGGATTCTAAATAGTGCAGCAACGTGACTTTCTCTTTTTTTAGGAAGTATAGGATACTCAGTGACGTCCATCTGGAGAGAGCAGGATTACATGGAATCTACGAACATGGCAATAAACTGTTTACGCCGAAATGTTTATTGAGCAATGCTGAAGGTACGGTACCTAGCTAACTTCTCAATAGCGCTCAAATGCAGTTCAGCTTCGAAAAGAATAACAAGCCCATTGTGCGTAGCGCAGTGAATTCACCATAAGGAAATGTTTGTCGTAATGTTGCTTCAAATTGTGCTTCATTTAGTTTATGTGCGAGTGTGTGTTTTACATTTTCTTTTATGTGGAACGACGAAGTAAATGCTCAGCTGGTTGTAAATTGTAAACGTTGAAGTGTTTTAGGGGACATGTATAAAGCGGTTAGCTGGGTATTTTCAGTCGGTGACATTTACATTTATTAAGTATAATGCCGATGTACTGTAATGTTCAGTCAGAATTTGTTTTTGCAAACTACAGCAATACATGTCACTGTTTTTCAGAAGAACGTGCCTCCGAGAAGCGGAATGGGCGAAGATTTTGCGAAGTCCTGAAATTATGAAATCTTGGAATTTAACCCGGGTCCTGGTTCTGTGTCTTGTTCTATGGGCAAATCTGGCAAATCGTTCTCTTTGCCTGTCAGTGGAGTCGTATGCCAGGGATTTACCATTCACAACAGCATCTTTAATAAACCACACAAGTTTCAGTTACGATTTGAGTTTCTTTGAAGCGAAGGTTTATAGAATGCTACCGAAGGAGACCCCTAACGAAGTAAGAATAACACGTGACTCAACGACTATGCACTATAATGCGAGCGCCTAAATGGGAAGTTGTGGGTGGCATCCACTCAAATTAGAATTTTTAGCTAATGAAGGCAGTGTTATTATAGCTTTAGTGAAACCCCACCCAAACATCTTTAATATATTTCGCTTAACAGAAATGATTGTAATATTATGAATTCTAATGAGATTCGCCTGTAGGGAAAAAAATAAACATTTGTTTGATGGAATAACGCAAGAAAATAAGTACTTTTCATAATGAGTCAAGCATTTGTACGCGTCCTATTTGAAGGAACTGTTGTAGGCAATGCGGTTATTATGCTTTTAACTGGACGGTTACTCATTTGTAATAAAAATTTGACCTGACTTATTTAATAATTTATTACAAGGTTTTAAAGACATGATTCAATTATCCTTACTAAACAGTAATTTCTGGTGAAAATGAAGGTTGAAAAAGGTTTCTAAATGGCACAACTGCTCCAAGAGTGCATCCTTGCCTTTTGTGTTCACAGTGTCACTATGTCATGAACCTGACAGCTGATCAGCGATGTTCCTTTGTGAAGACCACCCCTGACTGTACCCAAGAAGATGGCTTTATTCATTACTTAACTGTGGCCTTCTGTCTTTTCCCGCCCAGCCTCTTCCCTTTATCCATCATCCTCTATGTAAGTTTATAGTTGGCGAGGTATCGTTGCTCCTCTTATGTCTAATTATAAATTTCAATTTGAAAAATGGCAATTTCCCCGTACGTGGCTTTGTTTGGAGTATGCGGTGTGTTAAGTGCAAAAACCGTACCTTTAGAAACCAGTAAGCAAAGGGTTGCTAGCTGTGTTCTGAAACAAGTCTAGTGTGGCATTATGCCAAATAATTGTATTGGACATTAGTGTGAGATGATGGCGGTTAAAGCTACTCTGAACTCGGCACTGAATGTTTGCAAGTTTGACTCGTCGGTGGACTCTGCTCTCATAAACCTAAGCAGGGCACGCTGCCTTTTCTACAGTGCATATCGTGCTGCATAAATTGTTGACATCCCCATCCCTGTTTGTTGATCCTAAGCAATGCAGCACCTCTACAGTGACGTGTGAAGTGGCGGGCCGAGAAACGCCTAACGTTTGTGCTTTATGCTCCCTCCTGCAGGCCCTGTGGCTTCTCTTTTTATTTATGGTCTTGGGAATCACTGCATCCAAGTTGTAAGTTTATAACAAATGCAGGACTGTGCTGAATCGGACATAAGTGCAATTTTAATTTTGCCCTAGAGAACAGACGACTAAATCCTCATATTACATGATTAGCTAGGAACTCAAGGGCCAGTCTTAAGTTTATTTACATGGTAAATTTGTACTAGAACCTGTTTGCGTTATGACTTAGCAAAAAACCTGTTTTATACATAAATGTATACTTCAAAGGAATATATAAGAATTAAACGGTCAATGTTTAGTTTTTATCAATTTTTTAAATGTTGTATAAATTAGGATAGTAACTATATACTACTGCTGTACCTCAAAGCACTGCAGTCATGTGTTATACTTAATTTACAACCGCTTCTCACTGCAAGATTTGTTTTCCTGGACGCAGCTGAATTCCTATGCCAAAACCAGAGAAGACTAGATCCCCTTATCTTGTCAATTTTGATAGGATTGCAGGCAGAAGTTCTGTTTTTCATTTCTGTTTCTTTTAAGGAAGCTATATCTAGTGAAATCCTTCACAGAAAAACCTAGACTCTGTTCTCTATCTGCAGCTTCTGCCCCAACCTTTCTGCTATTTCGACCACCTTGCGGCTGACTCACAATGTGGCTGTATCCTTTCCTGAAGTACCACCGCCTTTAATCGACCTACACTTGTAGATTGTCCTACACTGCAAAAAATAACGTTCTATCACACCATTAGAAGCAACAGTGTAGGTTAATTTTACTGAGTACTGCTGGAGTTAAGAATAACAAAGAACAGATGATCAAGAAGTTCAGACAAATAAATTCAGAGTAAATGTGAGTTTTGAAAAGTGCCTGTCCTTGACCGTTCTCTGACCAGGGGGTGACGTTCCTGGCTTTCGGGAACGGGGCACCGGATGTATTCAGTGCAGTGGCGGCTTTCTCCCGCCCTCACACGGCGGGGTTGGCCATAGGAGCGCTGTTTGGTGAGTTTTGTTTTGTGGATTTTTGCATGCAATATACATTTTCCCTGTTCTAAAACTTAACCTTCATAGAAAATACTCATGAAGGAAACTTGTATAGCATTTTATTACCGAGGTTAACTAACAGGTAGACTAGGCTGACAATGTTTACAAGTATCAATAAGCAGAATAAGAAGAAAGTGTAACACAAAAAGTCAACAATGCACTTCCAGTTATCTTTACTTCACAGAATACAGATGCAGGCCTGATTTTTGGTTCAGGGGGATTTGATATTGGAGGTTAACCAAAATATAGATGGCTGCAAACATTTACGGTTGTAACAGGATGTGAAAGTTGCATGGGTTGAGGGCTTGAGGGTCAATTAAAAATCAGATTTTTTTTTTCCTTTTTGTAATCAGTTCCTTTCTTTTATAGCATAAGGCCAGATAATGAAAGAGGAAGTCTAGTGTGTGATGATGCAGAAACCAAATAAGTTTCATAGCATAATGTTTCATGTATTCAAAGTTCCTTCTCACAGTTCTAGTTCTCCTGCTAACTTGTCCATCCGTGCTTCTCGTCTCTCAGGAGCAGGGATCTTTGTCACCACCATCGTAGCGGGCAGTGTGGCCCTAGTCAAACCGTTCACAGTGGCCTCCCGGCCATTCCTGCGCGATGTCGTCTTTTACATGGCCGCTGTCTTCTGGACCTTTCTCATCCTTTTTAGAGGCCAGGTCTCTCTTGGGGAGACACTGGGTAAGTTTTGTGAACTCAGCAATCGTTTCCCTTTCGATAAAGTATAGTGAGGGGTTGGGGGACTCTCACGTTTTTCCTGAAATTCATAGCAAGAATTGCTAAATGTCTGTCTTTGTATCGGCGAGAAATATATTTACCAGTTCACTCTGGTTTCTCTTAATGTTTTCTGTGTTGGTTAATAAAAAATTGAGAAATGCAGTAATAAAATTACTCTCCATATGTATAAAAAAAATAATAATAATGATCATCCAACAGTATCATTATCTTAATTTCTCTTTGTTCTGTGGGAGTGTGTTTGGGGACAATCACCTTCATTAATGGATGCCTACTAGCTCCCTTCTAACAAAGGGGGACAAAGCGAAAGGAATGTAAAAGCTGACTGGTTATGTGGGGTTGGCAGGACTTTTTAAAATAACCGTTACTGTGTTTTCCCTGTAGGATATCTTGGCTTATATGCGATTTATGTCTTGACGGTGATTGTGAGTGCGTACATCTACAACCGCCAGAAAGGCCTCATTAACGGGCCCTTACTGAACGGCTCCACACATTTCCCAGGTAAAAACGACTGCACGCAAAGAACAATCTCCTGCTTTCACTCGGAAGATCTCGAGACAAATGCTGTAAAGTGTTTAGTCAGATTTTGTCTACAGAGATGATTTTTTTATTTTTTTTTGCCTTCTTCCATGAGATGGTAAGGTCCTTGTTAAAAGAACTACATGCTATGACGTATACTCAATCATCTCTGAATCATAGAATCTCGAATTTAAGAATCTCGATTATAAGGGGATTTTATTCATAGTACTCCTTTTTCATGTTCATGAAGAACTGACTCACCAAAAATATCACGTAGGCAGTCTTTTGTAATAATATGACTTAAATGAGCATTGAAACTTAACCCTAGAAGTGTCTGCTTTCATGCATTCTTTGAACTGGAATTTCTGGGCTTTTATCACATTCGTTTGAGTGGACAAATTGGCCTTTCTAGAGTTCTTATTAAGGTCTTTTAATTTTTCCAGATTTAAGATCCGATTCTGATGATGAACAACCATGTTTCCCCAACAGGAGCATCCAAGAGTACGGTATGTTTCTGCGTCACCAATTGTTTGTAAAGTATAACCCACGTGACGTCTTGAACCCTAGTGCCGGTACTCCAAGGACGAGCCAGTCCAGTCATCCAATGTGTCAGCTACTCTTCTTTTTACCTTCTAGGTACTTAGAGAAGAGTTATAAGCTGACCCTTGTGTGTGCTTATGTGCTTCAGAGACCGAGTATCAGCCCTTGATTCCCTATACAAAAACTACAAACCAGATCCTGCTCAGTTCTCTTAACCCTGTGGACAGTAGGAAGTGGAGGAGAAAGCCCTGGTATTGGAGAGCTTTCAAGGTGGTTAAGGTAATTACCAGCTGAACTGTTAATCTTAGATATTTAAAACAAAATGTACTATGTAATGTTAAGGGCACGTTGAAGGCCTTCATAAAGACGAATAATAATAATAAATTGTTTTCCCCCCCGCTCTCATTTCATGGAATATTTACCAAGTTTAATACTTGTCGACTGCTTAAAAACTAATTTAAAAAAAGTTAATCTTTCCTGGTTTAACTTTAAACTGGACATTTTTAAATTGCATTTTCGTGCCTTTCATTGGAATGAAAATATTACAAAATGCAAAATAATTTCATAAGTTGTAGATGAGTGCACCATTAAAAGTAATTGTGGCTTAAATGGCGATCAAGGATTTAAAACAAAGTGATTCACAGCTGAGTACGAAATCTTAACCGACAATATATTTCTCTTCACTAGATCCCTCTAGAGTTATTGCTACTGCTCACTGTGCCAGTGGTTGACCCTGACAAGGATGATCGTAACTGGAAGCGACCGCTCAACTGCTTACATCTTGTCACCGGGCCAATGGTTTGCGTGCTCACGTTCTCCTCGGGAAAATGTACGTCTGCTATGTGCACTACCTTAGCGACGTCCTGGGTGGTCACCGGTTTCTCAGCTAGCTTCAGGAAATGAGCGTTGGAATAATCATGGCCCAATGATGTAACCAGTTGTCCAATATAATCTGGTGCCCATCGCTGCAGAACGCCATCCTTACCCGTTTCCACAATCACTGGGATTGAGCTCTGCTCATGATCAGAAACTAATTTGACGCACATTATTGGCGATACTGCTGTAACCTAACTAGAATAACAACCTTCTGCATTTGAACTGGCAATGGGCTCCTCGCCCTAATGTATTTTTTTGGTTGACTTCTCAAACATGTTGAATGTTAATGGGCATTATGGAGAGTCTGAGATGTTATGTGTGACACTTGGCTCTAACATAGCTTAAGATTGAGCAGCAATCATGGAGTAATCCTTTTGAAATGAGTACTGCCCACCTCTGCTGCATTTTGGCAACTTGTTGTTCTTGTTTCCCTACAGATGGGCTGCTCTATATCGAAGGAGAGTTTCCTGTGTGGGCATTGACTCTGATCATCGGGCTCTTCCTTTCCGCCATTGTTTTCTGCAGTACCGCCAACGATCAGCCCCCTCGATACCACTTTGTATTTATTATACACATTTTTTTTATGTAAATAATCAATTTAGGCCATTTCAGTCCTTGATCAAATGCAGTGTTTCCACTTCATAAAGAGCGTGACTTAAGATGTGATGTTACTGTGGAAGACTAAGAGTTATGGGGACACAATCTAAGCTCATGTTACTCTTGTTCTTTACCCCTCAGCTCTTCTCTTTTCTGGGATTCCTGGTCAGTGCCATGTGGATTAGCTTGGCAGCCTCTGAAGTTGTCAGCTTATTGCACACACTTGGTGTGGTCTTCACCCTTAGCAACACTGTGTTGGGTCTTACGCTGCTGGCTTGGGGCAACAGTATCGGAGGTAACTTTCCACCTGCCATTTAGTCATGCATAAGGGGAGACAAATTTACTTGTGATTAGGCTGTAGTGCAGGCTGGTTTGAGCTTCTGCCCAAGTTATGTCCGTGTTACTGTTTTGTTTGCTGTTGACTTAAATATTTGTCTAGATGATAAAATAGCCTGACAGAATTGCATCCTATTTTTAATTTGTAAACGATATTATTAGGTCAGAAACGATGCAATCGTGATGGTTCTCAACAACAAACTTGCATGTCTGTGAAGCAGAATTGGGTGATATATATGTTTTTATGTACCATCTTGGCTGGGGGCTGGGCTTTGAAGACCACCAGACTACTATACTAAAAAAGAGTATTATTAGAGGGGGAAATAAAATACCATCATAGTCAACAGTTTTGAAAACCACAAGATATTTTTGCAATATCGACCAAAATTGGATACTGACAACTACATTGATGATTGAAACAAATTACCCTATGCTGGTTGTTTCCTCCACTTATAATACTAATTTGCCTCAAATGGTGTATGAAATGGTCTTAAAGCTGTGATAAGTACCATGTGGTAATGACTTGGTTGGCATTATCCTCTTTGTGCAGACTGCTTCTCTGACATCACCATTGCACGCCAAGGCTACCCACGGATGGCCATCTCTGCTTGTTTCGGGGGCATCATCTTCAGTATCCTTTTAATGAGGGTGCGTTCTCTTCCAAGAGCATTCTTAACAGATATGGTGTGTCTTGGTTACAACTCAAAAGAATCCTTTTAATTTTGGACTGGCATATTTCTATATCAAAACGCTTTCTAATGCTTTGTCATCCTTAAAAAGGTAATCTTTTTCTTAACACAATGTTAATGTTTGGTAATGACTGTAGTTTATGGATTCAGAAAGTTTACTTTCTGAAGATTGAGGCACAAGTGCAGTCTGCCCCTCGAGGTGTGATGGTAAAAGTGAGATAATTCAGAGAAGATCTGTGCATGCAGAAGTAGCCCGTGTTTTCTTTTGTGATTTGAAGACCCAAAGTCTAAACTCTGGGTGAGGAGAGCGTTGCTTTCAGTGTCATGGTGTGATTATTTGTCTAACTAACTCTCTCAGATATGCTTTTTGGTGTGGGGCTAGGCTGTCTAATGCAGATGTCCAACCCAACTTTTGTGGTCAAGGTAAGCCTGAGAGATTATGTTCAATCCTGCCCTTGGGCTTAATTCTTCTGCCAGCTCCTTTATATAAACACATCTTTTGGACATAAAACCAAAAACTAAATTATGTAGCAATCTGAATGGCACAGAATATTTCGAAAACCTTCTGAAAAAAACGGAATGTATGTCACACAGCAAGCTGGTAAGATTTGAATAACTTACCAGAATATAAACGGGGTTTCCTTTCAAATATGAACCACCACTAAAGAGGTGTGTGTGTGTGTGTGTGTGTGTGTGTGTGTGTGTGTTAACATCAAGCTTTACAACGCGATGAAACTTATCAAGTTAATGTTGATGTACGCACCAACCTTGATATCGGCGGTTTCTCAACATTTTGAATTCAATGATTCTCCTATGTTGAAGCAAATTCTTCACAGTACTGGTGTGGTGGACCTGGTCTTGAGTTTTGGCAGGAGCCAAAATCACCAGACTGAACATTGTGGAAGCTCAACATCTGGATCCTCTGTTTCGGGGATCCACGTTATAATAACAAAATGCAGTGCATAAATGAAACGAGAGACCGGCTGATGTAAAAAGGTGGCACAGTTGGAAGCCGTGAATTGTGCTTTGCTAACCCCTATCTCCTCTGCTTGCCTTGGTAGCTGGAACCTGAAGGACTGCTGGGCTGGGTGCTGGCTGGGGCGTTGGGCATCAGCCTGGTTCTCTCCTTTGTCCTCGTCCCTTTGCAGTGCTTCCACCTTGGCCGTGCCTATGGCGTCTTCCTGCTGATACTCTACGCCGTCTTCCTGCTGGTAGCGCTGCTCACAGAGTTTGGCAAGATCAAAATAGGTTGACGTTACTGCAGTGCCAGCTGTGTAAAATGGCGCGCTGCCTTGTCTGCACATAACTTCCCTTTTTGTATCACATTGTGGTTTGTAGGGGAACTGAGGTATTCATTCTCAGTCCCCCCCAGTGCCTTAAAGCAAAAGTTAGCGAAAAAAGGTTCCCTTGGAAGCCTCCTTCTATATTCTTTAAAATGTTTGTATTATGAGGAAATGATGAAACTTGGGTTGCTGGTTTGATAAATTAGATTTTTTTTAAATGTATGCCATCGGTATATTAAAAGCAGACGTTCTTGTTTGATCTGTTATTTAGGATTCTCTCTGTAATCTGAGTACAAGAGTAGTCTGCCTGTTGTGGACAGGTCAATGCCAACTGCTCGGAACACTACACGGTTTGCCATTGTGCCGGTATGTGTGAGGAAGCTTACAGTTGCTAAATGTATATAGTATAACTGATGGAGAATGGCCAGTGTGTTGCAGCTTTTGCTGTGGTCCTCCAACTTTAGCCAGTGTGGTGTTGAAAATGATTAATATGATTACCTTTGGAGGGCTTACCTTTGGAGGGCTTGCACTTGGTATCTCCCTGTGTGTGAAGATTTATTACATGGGTTTATACTGGTGTAGACTGCAGTGACACCACTGTTAAATTTACTTAATGTTTTTTTATGCTATTTAGTACTTATTAATTTTTTTACAATTTCTGAAATCTATATTTGCAGTCATTCAGGTTTGTCCAGTTTCTTCAACACTGTGAAAGGAAGTCTCGTACCTCTGAGTGCTATATCTGAATCTACTTCTGATTGTTTAATCAGGGAACAGTGCCTCTGCTTGCCTCTGAAGGGAACCCTGTTTCCTGGTGATTCTCTTTGAACCCAAGTTTGAGTTTGGTTCAGTGCTGAAATATCAATTTTATAATATAATTAATCTCGAAGTATAATGCTGTGACCAAATTATTTATATTAAGTATTTTACATGACAGTTGTGGGGAAGCATATTTGTATTTAAAAGGGAAGATTGTTTAATACACAGAGACGTAGTTATGTGGTACTTGTCTAGCATTTACCTTGGAGTACTTTTTTGTGGGAAATTGCACACTAATGAGGGTGATGTGAGAAAAGGCTAGATCATCTTTAAAGCATAGCACAATTTTTCAAATGTATTGAAATAAATTTGATCTTAATATAACTCTTGTTGATTTAAAACGGGGTCTTTTGTCTACTTTATACTGTTTTAGTTCGTATATTTTCCTGTATGTTGGTGTATATGAGTGATCTGCCGACATTCTCAATTACATGAATTCGTACAACAGAAAAGAATGGGTTTTATCAGTGGTAGGTTGGATAACCAATTTTGTTTCAAATTGGGAAACCATGAGGAATAACCACAAGTCAAATTAATATTTGTTGAAAGGTGTTAATATTGAATACAAAAAAAACCTTGCATATAAAGAAAATGACTAGTTCAAGTTAAAATGTTATTTCCTTTAAAACGTGAGTTAATTTGAATTAGGATTACCTGGTTACGAGTAACCAGTCTACCACTCCTTATCGGTGACTAACGCACACTTTTACTAACATTAGCCCTTCATTGTAAAACGGTTGGTAATGACATTTTGATTTGATAACGGCGTATGTCTATATGTAGGGTTATTTTGTGGGTGGTATGAACCATTTA
>JAOYSI010017313.1:0-24874 GCA_025775065.1 Hiodon alosoides
CCCCCCCCCCCCCCCCCCCCCCCCCCCCCCCCCCCCCCCCCCCCCCCCCCCCCCCCCCCCCCCCCCCCCCCCGTAGGATGGAGCCCGGCTTGGAATCGGGATGAGGTGGAACCTCACTTTGGCCACAGACAAAAACAAGGGTCAGCTGGTAAGGGTGGTTAGTAAATATAGGTCAGATCAACTCGTTGAAGGAAACGGGTTAACAAGTCTCAGCACCGTCAACTCAGCCACTTTCCAGACAGCCACAATCCTGTCACGGTCAAGTATCATGATGCTATTCAGGGACCTTGCAGTTTAGTGGATGCATTCTAGACAAGCCATACAAAACATGATCAACAAAACAAAGTTAAGCACCATCCACAAAATGGGTCATGGACAAACATGTGGCTCTCTGTACTATATATGTTACTTTAGCTGTGGCGTGGACAATTCAATGTCTGTAGGTTGTTCTATTCAAGACCTTTTAGCAATATAGTGATAATGAGCTTACTGATTGCTATGCTTGTCTGCCATTGACATAAGGATGGAAATGATATTTTTCATAGAGAATAGTAATGAGCAATATTAAAGAATAGGTGTTCAATAATTTATCTATGCATATTCTTTCTTAGATTCTTTCCTTCTTTCCTGAAGGGCCATTTAGAACAAAACTATGCTGTTGGCAGCAGCGTCTGCGGAGAGGCAATTATGTGCCAGATGCCTTGCTGGCCACTTTGCTTATCGGAGTGGTGAAAAAATGTTCATTTTTGGTCTGAGCCCGGTAAACCACGTCTCAGCATACTTTGCTCTACACCAGCCATCAAACTTTTCAGCAGTGTGGGAATACAATTGTGAGAGGCCAAAGAGAAAAATACATACATACATATTTAGAGAAATGGCAATTGTCTGCTGGGACACATATATATTTATGGATTTTGTGCACATCGGTCTTTTCAACTAAGACCATTGTTGTGTTAGAGAAAGACACAGGAAGAAAACAAATGATCAAAAACAGGAGATAACCATCAAAGCTGTCATCTGCAGACTATATGTAGCTCCTATTAACCATCTGTAACTGCAGGCACTGCCCTGCTAGCCACAGAAACTGTCCCTTGAGACAATTATGCCATTGTACTGAGAGTGACAGCACCACTTGGAGCTAGCAAGCAAGATAACCAGATGAGTGGGTACGGCAGACAAACAAACAGGAAAATAACATAATGGGGGGCCAACAAAAAGAAGAGAAAGCATTGGTGTAGGTTTGATGTGGTTTATGTAGTCTGAGGACATTGAAGAAAAAAAAACGCATCAGACTTTTTTTCTCCCCCATGCTCCTATTTAACTAAACAGAGGTCGCTCTAATGGCCAGCACGGGAGAATTCAGGGTTCACAAATATAAGCTGTCTGTGTCTGATCTCTTTGGGCGTGTTGCGAGGGAATGTGGGCGCCCGCTCTGGGCTCGCGCCCTTGTCATTTCTCTCACCTCGTCGATGGCCAGCTGGATCTTGGCTCTCAGGGGTACTAGAGAACACACCACTGCCAACAGCCAGAAGAGGAAGAGGAAGACAGAGGAACGGCAGCCCCTCACCTTCTCCAGCTGAATGATGCAAACAGCCAGCACCTGTAAGGATAGACCCACTGTTATTATAAGCCCTTGCCCAGGAGATCTGCCATGCAGATGATCTGTCCCACCTGAAAGGAATCAACTTTTCCCACCTACGCTGTCAACTGGTGTTTGTAATAAAGGCCCCCGGAATAATGTTAATTGGAGGTGCTAACTGAAAAATTCAGTTTGTATTTTACTTGTTTATTGGCCACCCACAAATTAGTCTTTGGCACATTTTTCAGTTAGGAGACACCACTGATTCACACTGATCACACGGAATATGAGACATCATATTGCTTTTCTAGTTTTGGACGTTCAGTGATGTAGGTTTTCAATAGCCCAATAGAAACTGTAGTTTACTACAGGAAATGTTACACTTTCACTAGATTTGAAAATGAGTCTATGATGCTACACTATGGTAGCCTGATGTGAAGACAGATATTGCTGTTAAACTTGTGGCGTTCGCCTATTACCATTCTAATTCAATGAACAAGAAATATTAAGGGTTAAGGCTTGATAATTGAGGGTTAATAGAATTCATTGAAATCATGCAAAGATTTTTAACTACAATGTGGGTATATAATCAGTGTGCTAAAGCAAAATTGCAATTAGTAATGTCTGAGTTTCACTTTCATTGAGTGCTAATGAGCACATAAAGGCCCCCCCACTCTAAGTCTGGTGGGTGAAAGTCAATCCTTAACCTCACACACAACATGTGCGTTGTAATTGCATGCTGCATCTTCAGTGTTTCTGAGTAAATAGCTCTGTACGTCATGGATTTCTGGTCAGGGTTGGTTTAGCACACAAAGCTTGTGGCAGGAAAGACACTGACCACAGTCTGACAGTCAGACACTGGTGCACAAATTCCAATATATTGACTAGATCAGGCAGAGGAGGAAAACATTGGTTTATTAAACCAAGGGAACTTCTGCGACAAACCGAGCTGTAGATTACATAAGCACTGTGTTGAAAAGCAAACAGCTGCAGTAAGAGCAACTTAGCTCCAATGAAATGAAATAAAGTTTCATTTAGACCGTTGATACCGTTAATAGAAAATACATTTTGGCCCTCCTAATGATTTTATGATAGCCACCTGAAATAGACTGGGTCTTTTTAAAAAGCTTGTTGGGCAAAAGAAGTGTCTCTTTGTATGCAGAATACACTCCTGTGTTTTTCTTGCCTAATGAGTATCAGATATTGACTTTAGCGTCTGAGGAGACCACGGGTGGGTGGGATGCCTGTCTATAAGAGAGAGAGCTGGTCTGTATACGGGCCTTGTTTGGTCTCTTATGGAAACATGGAGGCTATGGACCCAGTCATAGACAAGCTCTGCCCCATCCCCAGTGGAGCCTCTACCATAAATCTTTTATATCTCCTCCACTAAGCAAGCATGGCGTCGTTTCATGTTCAACCACCTGTTGGCCCTGCTCACTACTGAGGATCCACAACTACACCTTACCTGAGCACAGAGGATGAAAGGCATCATTCACATAACCATTATAGAGGGGGGTTAGTAGAAAAACCAATCTAGGGTGGCGTCAAAACTGTAGCTACCCAAAGTCCTTGAAGGAGAGTGTAGAAGTCTGCGAGTGAACTGAGCATGTCCTAAAGGATATGGTTGTACGGGGGCAATTCAGTACAATGCATTTGGAAAAGGCAGGGACAAAGTAATTACCACAGTCAGGCTGCGGAGAAGAGGGCTGAGCAGGAACACCATGTGCTGGTGGATCTCTTGGTTTCTCTCCAGCAGGATGTAGAAGAACTCCACAAAGCCAAAGGATGCCAAAAAGAATCCCAGGAGCTGTGTGAGAGAAAAGGAGATAGCGCCAGAGATATGAATGAGCAAAAGAGCTAGTCTCATTGCTTATGGGTTCACAAATGCACCCATGGACCCTGCCTAGACACAAGGGAATAAAAAGATTTTAAAAATTTAACAGAGAGACTGCTAAAATCAGTGACTGAGCGTTCCAATCCCTTCCCGTATTTTTCTATGGGCCCTCAAAATGAGTTCTGTGAATTGTCTCACAACTTGTTTAAGTTTCTACATTTAAATTATTGGCTTTCTCATGACTTCATACAGAGTGAAAATATTAAAGACCTGCAATAAAATATTTCTTTAAGCATTTATGGCCACACTGTTTGTCTCACCATTTTGGCACTGCTGAGGCAGGAGACTTGTATTTGTCCACGATCATGACTGTAGAGATAGAGACAGTAGATGGGTGAGCACACCCAGAGGTAGACACAGGGGACCCACACCAGCACTGTGTTCTGGAAGCACTGGGTCAGGTCAGGGTTGGGAGTGTACCATGTTCGGTTCCAGTCCTAAAATGGCCAGAGAGAGATCGATGAGGGTTGCATAAAAGACCTATAAAATCAGTCACTGAGTGTTCCAACCAGTTCCTATTTGTTTTAATCTGACACACAACAGTTGCCCATCTAGCCTCACAAGGTACATCAGCTTCATGATATTAATTTCCTTCTCTTCAGCTTGTGTTAAATGTTTATCAGCTGTTTAAGTAGAAGGGTAAACAAGCTCCTCTGAAAACTGTTGAATACAGCTCTTGAGAAATATGGCCTATGGACCTTATGTTCTGTTTGCTCTGATGAAAAACAAAGTAAAAACGCAAATGGTCAACAAAACCTTTGTATTTCCAATGATTTAGCAGTTTAGAGAGTGGAGTCGGCATCATAAAATTCTGGCCGCGGCTTACGTCTTAAAAAAAATTCCTTTGGAAGGATAAAATTAACACTTTGAGCTCATTTCAATTGAGTGGTAACCTTAAAATATCGCATGACCTTGCAGTGGGGGCTAAGAAGGTTTTATGCCAAGGGAGGAGGCTGTTTTTGAGATTGCATTGAGAAAGCAAAAAAAAGTGTGTCATAAAAACACAAAATCATTTTTCTCCCTTGCCTCACTTATATTTATCAGCAAATCAGGGCATGTGCGAGAAGGCACCGGTGTTAATGAACCACCTAATCCTGTGCAGACTGGGGGGGAAGTGGTTAAGGCTGGAGCGGGGTGAACTCCCAGACAGACACCCAGGGGGATGAGGTGAGTGACCGCAATTCATTCCAGCTGCACACCCGTTACACAACACCTCCACACCGCAGGGCCAGAAGCCCAGACCGCTGGTCCTGCTAGAGGCAGGTGAGGTCTCGCAGCGTTGCTAACAGCGCAGGTTGCGACAGTACTCCCAACACCCACCCGGCAGCAAAAAACAAAGGGCCCCCGTTTAATCATTCAAAGCAGCTAGGGCAGTCAATTATCCTTGCATTTACAACCGCCTTTGTAAATTGGCTGAGTTGTATGAGACTTGCAATTGTATCTTTTTGGGTGCACATCCTCGGTGTAGATTTAAGTTTTGGTTTTGTTTCTGGAGAGCTAAAAAACTCTGTGGATGTACACTGTCCATGGAAGAGGAAATAAAAGGATGATGATAAATAGGTTTAATAATATATAACGAAGGAATATCCAGGCCAGGCAAACTTCTAGAGCATGGCATTCTCGGTTCCCTATACTCTACATTTCTTGTAATTACAAGCTGAGCAGAATATTTAACCCCACAATTTTGATGTAAATTACATGCAGGGTAATAATTATGTAAAACACGAGGAAACAACTAAGATTAAACTTCAAATCAATTTGGGCCTAAATGCTGGTAATAGAGTAATCGTCCCTGATTCTGAGAAAACGGCAAATATATGAGGTCTGAAAGAATCCCTAGACAGCCTGGGTGAAAGTACAAGGCCTTAGTCATTACTTTGGCTTCACCAGCTTTTGGGTTGCCTAGTTACATTTCGTAAACTCAGCTGACTTTAAATACATAGAGACAAGCAGGGATTGGCTATGGAGCAGAATTTACTTTGTAGGTACACTTTTCTTTTAAAATTCCTTGCTGGGCTTTTGCTGTTTACCTGTGGCAAGTCTCGGTAAAGCCAAAGCCTGAAGACAATTTAGCGTCCGGCTAACGATCCCGCCCTCGATTGTAGGGTGCTTGAAGGCCAGCTCAACCACAGATTAAAAAGAGCAGCCTGAATGGTTTCAGAGCTCTCTCCAAAACTTGGAACCCCAGTCTTTTCTGAGCCAAACCTCTTTGACCAGAGAGCTATTTATTTGTTAAATCATTGAGTTCAAGACACAGGACCTTCAGTATGTGTAATACACAGTTGAAGAGACTCGCCCATTGGTTAACTATGCAGAAACTCCTTGTGTTACTTGTAACGTTTAAAATGTTTTGTTTCAGGACAGGCAATACATGAAAAAAATCTACACTTAGCTGTAAATCTTCAGAAAATGACCCATAGCAACATTGAAGACGCCCAAGCACTTACAGTCTGATAAAACAATACCTGCACCATCTAAACGGATCAAGTACTCAGTGTGTGCTTGTTGAAAGAAAGCATTTTGATGTGTGCCCCTGAATAACTTGTGTCAATTTCATATATTTAGTGCTCTATAGTGTCTCCTGGTCTGAATGTAAATGTTCTGGGATATTGTGAGATTGTTTTTAGAATTCCGAACTCTATGTCCTTTAAAAAAAAAAAAAAAACTTTGTCCAATGTACAGAAAGGCCACTACAAACCCTATTTCCTGCAATGTTCAGGATTATGTGAACCATAAGGGTGTCACTGACTTGAGAACAGATTTGATGAATGAAGACGGCAAATAAAAAAGACGGACAGTGTACAGACTATCCTGGCGGTTCCCTCTCAGTGCACCAGAAAAACTGTGCATGTTCGTTGAGAGGGAGTCAAAATTTCAGTGGGAATTAGAGCACATTGTTTCCAGTGACATAAGATGACCTTTTTCGCCATAGATGTTGCATAGCCTTGGCAGTCAGTGGCTGTTGTTTTGCATACCCTACTTGTTTCTCAAACATTTCAGCTAAGACAAATGTTAAATTGTTAAACTGGTGGAGGTTTGTGGCGTAGGTGGGAAGGAGCAAAGCCCCCACTTGTGTTTCTGTAGACCCGCTTTCTAATGAGCACTCACTCTCTTGTGGGCTAGCTGCGGTTACCCATTTTAGTTCAGTTCACTCAACAAGTGAGGTCCACTGAGTTTGTTGTCTTTGAATCAGTGTTGTATTTAGATTACAGTTTGGCCTTGAACCTTATTTTCTCAGAACTGATTATTTATTAAATTTATCCGATTTTTTTTTTATTGATACACTGCAAGTTCTTGTAATTGTATAGTGAAACACAGCGAGAGAACCATTATAGTCATCAGAGAAACACATTATGTGCCATCTTTGTGTCTTTTTAGTCTAATGCCTATTACCTGAAATAAGTCTGTAAACTAGATGTAAAATACCATGCAGCACCATTTAACGGTGTGGTTAAGCACAATTACAGTCATTTCTAATGGTCTTGTTAGCTTGGACCTGTCTGTGATCCTGGGCCAAACCTGTGAAAAAATGGATGGAGTTTAGTGTCTAGACAGAAACCCTCATGAGCAAACCCTGCATTTGTCTTGACACGAGGCAACCTCTTTACCCTGATGCTCAGAGCATAGGGGGGAATGATAAAGCAGCACTGGCATCTTGCTTTTTGGAGGAACATCACATTCCCATTATTCCCATTATTATTATTATTCCCATTATATTATTAATGTAGACATCTGCTCTCGTTGAGATTAATGATTGAGATCACTCACTTCTCACACTTGCAATGCTTGTCTGTAAATTTTCTGTGGTCCATGAGACACGACAGCAAGGTTACTATACTCACAGGTTTATACTCACAGGACGACAGCGAGTCTGAGGTATGTTAAGGTCACGCTTTACAGCATTACACTTGTATTTCTTTAGTTTGAGGTTGTTCTGTATGTATATATTTTTAATATTTGAAATGTAAGCATGGATTCAGAGCGGATCAATAATTTTAATTAGTATAACTTACGTATTAATAATTAAATCAATAGAATTCTATATTATATATAAAGTATGTGATGTTTCATGCTGGGCCGGTCAAAGGAAATTGTTTTACAGAACATCAGGATTTTCAACACCATGTAATACTCTTCAATACCATGTAATAACCTGACAGAATCGACAAACTGATCAGGAAGGCCGGCTCTGTGCTTGGGTCTAACCTTGGCACCCTGGAGGAGGTGGCAGAGGCAAGGGCACTGTCCAAACATTGTGGCGGAACTGGTGGAGGAAATGTGGAGCTCCTTTAGTGCTAGACTGATCACCCCACGGTGTCAGAAGGAGCGCTATCGGAAGTCCTTCCTGCCATCAGTCATCAGACTATACAATTCTGCACTGTGAGCCCGAACACTGGCATCGCCAGTTTAATAAGACTCGGAACTTTACTACCTGCTCTGCACTGGTTTTTGCAACATAACCATTTCCCTATGTTTAACCCTACCGTCTGTACTACTTGTTGTGTGATTTATTTATATGTTTTTGTGTTATTGTGTCATTTACTGCTGTAGCACAGCAATTATAAATAAATAAAGCACCTATCATGATCAATACTAAGTCTTAGTTTGTCACTCAGAAGATGAACTTTGCAAGTTCTTATGAACAAGGTCAGCCATGGCTGGTGAAAATGTTTTGTCTGAGTCATTAAATTAGCTTTACAGTCTGTTCTAAATCCTCCTCACAGCACATTGTATTACACAACAAAATAACTGCAGGACAATAGTTGGGTCAGAGGTCAAGAGTTACATAAATAATGTAAATGTTGTGTTGCTGAAATATTTTGGCAGTGACAGAGAAGAGTGAGTGATTACTAAGGTTTATGTAAATAAGCAATGTCATGAATAAATAAAATTGAAAGGGGTTGCAGTTCAACTAATGATTGCATTCCAACCACAATAATAATAAAATAAAAAAAACCTGATCAGGCATTCAAATACGCTCATTAAACACTACATAGAAAAATGGATCACATGCCCATAACTGATTGGTCATTATCACCTTATGTATAAAGCACTCCTTTATTATGAAATTTTGTTTGTCTGTCTGTCCGAGTGGTCTTAAAAGACCTGCCACACTCACCCATAGAGGGTCCAGGCCACTGAGCCGGCAGAAGGCATCCATTCACGCTCCCGTCCTCCGCGTCGCCGTGCACTTCCCACAGTAAATCCTCGCTCCTCAGGACACAGCGTCTTGGTATGCTCTTGGTGAGTCAGACTCTCCCCTCTCACAGTGGCTGCCCGCTCTCTGGTCTCACACCTCTCCGCGGATCCCTCTGCGCTGAACTGAGGAATGGTTCTGTCTCGCGGGGCTAGTTTACTAATTCCGGCTGTGCCCGTGTGCTTCCTTCTTTTTTTTTTAAAGGAACGGGGAGAGTTTGTATATCTCTCAGTCTCTCACTCTTACCCTTCCTTTCTGCTTTCCCCCCACGTGTGCTAGTTTTATTTCAAAACACCACTATGACAACCCCCGCCCCTGCCGCCCCCCAAAAGAAAACGATACCACTTCAGCCGGAACACCTGCCCCCTCCTTTTTTCCCAAACCCATCCCCTTAGTGCAGACTGCCAGCCCTCTCTCTGCTGTGTCAGTATATAGAAATATGGGTGAGATGATATTCGGTCATTTGAAGAAATATGTCTGGGCATGTGGTGCATTTAAAATGTTTTATTTCAAATATCTCATTCTTTTTATAGATATTAATTTTTTTCTTCTGAGAAACACATAAGTTTAACACATGTACAACACATGCACCACATGTATACACGTACAATTTGATTAACTAGTTCCTTAACAGGTCTACTATCGAAAATTTTAACATGTACATAATATTGCATAGTATAATATTAGGCTTAGAAAAAAACTTGTGCGCAGCTCTGACAGTATTATGGAAAAACAATACAGATTCAATGTTAAGACCTACCTACAAAACATACAAATCTGTTTGAGTTGTTCAATGTTTAATGCGAGACATCGTTCCAGGGCAGAGAGGTGCACGTAAGCCAGTTCAACATGAACTATACTGTATAACATGACTGCTGGCTGTGTTGTGTGGAATGTAGCAGGTTCCAACTTCCTATGGCGAGATGTGTGGATGCGTGTGTGGCTTCATCTTTCAGCTGTCTTTTGAACTTGAGGAGACAGGCCAAGGCTAGAGACGCTGAATCCAACAAGTTATTTTATTCATTTTATGAAACCACTTTTCCAGTTCAGGATTGTGGGGAAGCCATCCAGGCAGGAATAGTGTGCAAGGCAGGAAACTCCCAGGACGGGACAGAAGTCCATCACAGGGTCAAGGACACACAGACATACAGACAGATCCCTCACACAGGGCCAATTCCTAGCACAGAAGAGGTGAATAAATTCTGTGGCCCATTAGTGTATAACAGCAGTAAAAACAGAGACTTCTACTTTGGGTCCTTTGTAGTCTACAGTGAGGTACCACTAGACAAACTAAGGCTAGTCATCATAGTAAAAAGCCTGAGGAAATTCTGGAGCCTGATGGAAAGTATTACTTCATACAGTCATTTCAAAAGGCTGCCCAATGACATCCCAAATTCACCAGTGTCCGGCCGTCTAAAGGAAAATGCAAATTTAAAAAATATGTTTTGGTTTAACAACAGGGGAAAAATTGGTTAGTGATGTCATAACGTGATGTGCCGAATTTATTTTTATTCCCTGGTTCTTTTTTGTTCATCTGTACTGGGTTTCCTGCAAAGACATGAGGTACCCAGTTCTGTTGTTAAAAATCAAAGCTTGGGGATATATTGGATAATATTATTACTAAATTAGCTTATTTGATGTGATCCTTGCTGCATATGCCTGCAAATAAACAGGCTGCAAAGAGACATTGTTGGGAACAAAAATAAAATGATATCCCAAATAGGTCAAATATTGATCACTTCCGAAATTAGTCAATCGTTTGTGTTTTTTTCTCTCTGTGTAGAACGCTGTTAAATGTGCTCTGAGAAGTGGTTCAGTACAGGTATTTAAAAAGCCTTAAAAACACACTTTCAATGCCATTAGAAAGCATTTCACATTGCGTTGCTTTCATCAAAGAACTTGCGCAGCCCGGTTGAGGTAGTAAAACGTTTGGCTTATCTCTGCTCATAATATTTGACTTAATATGCTTTCTTTACTTCATCTTAAAGTAATTTTCCAATGCCATAGTATCCTCTAATATGATCTTCTAAAACAGACGGACAAATCTGTGCCATTGTTGACACAGTGCTGTAATTAGCGAAGCTGGGAGAAATGGCATTATCAATTTTGTAACGTTCATGAAAAGACAAACAGAACAGAGAATGTAAATTCAAAGATTTAAGAAACCACCTCCTAACGACAGCTTAACCACGTTATTATGTCTATGGCCACATGCTGAAAAGAGTCTGTGTTTGCTGGGTGAAATGGACCGAAACACTCCATGCCCACCTCACTCAGGGAACTGCTGCCACTTGCAGAGCTAAGAGAATAACAAGTGCAAAGCAATGAAGGGGCCTCACGCCCTGATGAAGTACACAACCTTATGTATTTTTGGCAGCCTGATCGTTTTAGTGACTTAATTTATTAAAACGGATCCCAGGACGTATGTGGACCTGTATGTCTCTGTTTAACCCTGTGACACTCCCTCACAAGTCGTAACCAGCACCAGTTCAAATAGAGCAGGACACAAGTTAAGTAGAGATTAAGAATATGAAAATGTATTCTGTTTCAAATTTTTCAATAAGTTTACAAATCCCTTTGGATTCCAAAAAAAGAGAAAAACAAATATTGAATCTACATTCAACAGGCAATCTAGTCCCGATTACAATTTTTCCCTGGGTTGCTAGGGAATATACCACCACCCTTCAACTACTGGACTCCAGAATTGCTGACCTAAGATGGAGATAGATGGCTGGCAATGGCACGTTTGGTCAGCTTGCAGTGCCCGGCTCTCTTTACACCCCACAGCACTTGTGTACAGCCTCCAGTGATCAACTCTCCACTCCACTCAACCTCCACTCTGAAGTGATCAAAAGTGATAACCACACACATAGAGCTAGTCACACTGCAACCCACTTTGATAATCCCGTTGGTGCATATAATGAAGGATAGCCCTGTCTAGCTTCCCAATGCCCTGGGTTCCCAGGCCCAAACCCAACTACAGTGAGGAGGAGAAAGGGGAGACAGAGGGCAAAAAATAATTTTAAAATAAGGGAAAATAAGCCAATGAATGGGACTGCAGTAGACACATAGACATAGACATAGAACAATAAACACCTGTGCCTGACAGGCCGAGCACAGGTAAAACAAGACAACACACTATATGCCAGCCAGAAACATGTCGGTGGGCTGGCTTCCCAGACAGGAGAATCGTCCTCACCATATTCCCAGAATCTTGGCAAGACCTCTGTCCACTGGCCGGTGGTTCATTCCCTGTCACAATGTAATGGGCCACCCAACTCGCAGCCAGCCTGTGCATAGCCCACTCTCTTGCAGAATGCACTCGCTTTAGCTTATTTCAGTCTCGGTGTAGATGTCGTCCCCATCCTCCCCTGCCAATAAGGCCAGCGTGGCTCGCACTGGCTCTGTCCACTGAACTATGCCAGGTTGTTACCGCAAAACACAATCAAAAAGACAAACAAATAAATCACCAACCACTAACACAGCTGTCAGCTGACCGTAAAATGACTAAACTAATCAAAAAGTGAACACAAATACTGCAACAAAACTATCCCCCACAAATAATATCCTTAACTAAACTGAAAGCAAGATTAAAAAAACTAAATAAAGCTAAAGTGAGCCAGCTCTAGCAAATGCTGCCACTGGTCCGGACCAATACCGGCTAGCCCATTTCGCTAACTATTCTTCACAGACTTATCTTTCAAGTCCCAGCTTCCTGTAAACAGCGAAACGCAAAATAATTAAATTCACGCGTTTTCTCACCAGATCGTACAAATAAAGTATGTTCAAGAAACCTAAGTAATTGTGGATTTTGGTTATGGTTTTTTCAAGATTCAACCCAAACTACACAACAGCAAAATTACTCGATTTGTTGTTGTTTTTAAAGGACAAGGGTGTGACCTTGAAGGGACACACAGGGGCCAAAGAGACCTCAAGACAAATCCTGATTGTTTCTGAATTGTGCTGAAATGGCAATCTGTCTATGTAAGGCATTAAGACTGTTTAGGCTTCACGGTACTTAGAAATATAATCCACACCTGTTGTTTCAGGTGAAAATGTTCCTCTATTTCCAAGATAAATTCCATGGCGTGTATTTTTCAACGCCTTACAGTGAATCTGTCTTTCCATCAGTTGGTGTTAGGAGTTTTGTACTGCACCGCTGTGGTACAAAAATGTGTCAGGAGTTCCAAAAACCAAGGCAGAAAAATCATAGAGTAAGTTACATAATAACCGTTTCATAAACTGGGGTGAATGTTCTTTGATGAAAACAAGGGACTGTTTACGCCAAAGGGAGAGTGAGACGAAGCCTGAGTGATACGTGGGGAGCCTGCTTCTGGCACGCTGCCACTCGTGGTTGCATTTTGTAGTAGAGTGGGGCTGGCAAACTGTGCGAAACAGGCAGCCACAGAGGGGGAGACGCAGGCGAGCTGTGGTTGACCAGACCAGGTCACCTACACTTCCTTTGGCTTCTCCGAGGAGGAAAAACAGTCTAGTCAAAATAATGTTGTCATTTTGGGTTCTTATACTCAAGTGAAGGATAAACATAGTAACACCAAGGAAGGGGTGTGCCAAAATCATTAAGAATGACAAAAAAAGAAAGACGAATCAGCGATTTCTATTTTACACAAGCAGTTCAAGGGCTATTTTCTAAGTGGGCTTTAAAATGTATTCAGAGAGGTAATATACTTTTCCATTTTCTGCCATCTTTCTCCTGTACTGTCGAAAATCTTTCTGACTCTCTGTCTCCCTCTTTTGTTAGATTTCCCAACCCACCCTCTTCCTCTGGCTAACTCCAGGGAGGATGTGCTATAACCAAACACAGGCACCATTGCACGACACTGAGAGGGTCTATGTTAGTTATATCACCTTTAGGTTTGGGCCGGATGCACAGTGTTGGTGAGAAATTGCCTTTTCATTTCTCTGCCTTCATCTATAGCCTTTTCCAAAAAAAATCCCCACTAAAGGCGCCAAAAACCTAGAGAACATGACAGCAGAGTAAGAGAAAAAACATACTAAAATTTTATCCGAAATGGTGATGAAAATTGGTTGTTACTTGATATATGTAGAGTAAAACCACCAGAGGAAGAGTCATAGCCAGTGAGAACGTTTTGGTATAATTTTTCTTGGCTCTTTCCTTGTGAAGATTATAGTTTTTTTATACAGAAAGAAAATGACATTTCAGAATACCAGCAATGCTGGTTATCTCAGACAAGGTAAAAAGCGAATTGTAAGATAACTTTGGTGGTTCAACATGTTTTCCAATTATAGGATGGTGAAACTAAATTATATTTTCCAGTATTACCTCTCAGTAATTGCTGTTTTTCACTGCTTCACCATCGTATTAAACTTACATTTAAGTTTAATTTATTGACTTCAAAATCTATTTAGGGACAGAAAGTCATTTATTAGGAGTAACCAACCTCAGGAAGAACACAGGAAGTATATGTTTTCTGATGGCACAGTGGGTTATAAACGCAATTTTCAGATTACAGAGAGCAGACCAATAAATAACATCACATACATTCATACACTGAAGACTTCAAATTTCATTATATTTTAGTTATATTTTATATTAACTACTATTTCCCAATTAGCTACTTTAGTTAAAATACCGAGTTAACATAATTCTCCGAAACACACAGTAAGACCACATGCATTCTCGTAGACTGTAGTAGGCAATTAAATGTTGAACTAAGAAAATCAACATTATTAATTTTATTTGTTACTGGTGTGCCATGTCGAAACACGGTGTATGGCTCTTTTCACAAAAAACAAAACAAAACAAAAACATAAAAATGATATTAATAATTGAAACATATTTTCGTGATATTCAAACAACCAATTTATTGTGAATGAAATTTAATTAACCAATTCCATTTAAAGTAATTCTTAAAATCATAAATGGTACACAAATGTTCTGTCAGATAATTATTATTTTGGAATAAATGTGTAGACTAAATTATATCTGAAAGTCAGAGGACTTTGGTATTTGACATTAGTAGTAGAGGACTTGGGAGTAATTGGAACACTCGAGTTGATGAATTTTGGAACAGGCTACGGTTTACTAATTCGCTCTGCTTTGGAAATAAAAATCTTTCAGGGGTCCCCCCTGACGGGTTCTCTTCCAAACACAATAAACTAAAATAATAAACTAAACAAAAAGGGAAGACTTCCCTGAAAGGTTCCCTGGTTTACCGCCACTGTATTTGGTCGGCACGCTTGCCTTCTTCTACCGTCTGCGTCTTCTCTTTTGTGTTGAGTTGTGTCGGTTTACTTTGCTCCTCTTGCAGCCTCCTTCTCTCCTGCTCTCAAACCACCTCCTTACTGAGCTTGTCAATAAATGCTTGCAATTGCCTTAATTCTCAGCAGGTGTCAGTGGTCATGCCCGATCTTCTTTCGCACGTCTCAAGAGAGACTCGTGCCACAAGGTTATTGGTAGAAGACATTGGTAGGGTACATTGGTGGAGGACGTAGTAGACTGCATTGATAGGGGACATTGGTATAAGATATTGGTAGAGGACATTAGTAGTAGACATTGTTAATGGACATTGGTAGAGGATATTATTAGAAGATGTTGGTAGAGGACATTAGAAGTAGACATTGGTAATGGACATTGGTAGAGGACATTAGTAAACAACATTGGCTGGGGCCACACCCTCGAGCCTTGGGAAAACACCCAGAGCTGGGCTGATGGCAGGGCACGAGGGGGACACCCGTCTGGAAATGGAGGCCCAGAGAGAGAGGGAGGAAGAGGTGTGGGTAACCCAACCGCTGCGACTGGCCCCAATTGCTGGCCCAGGCCAGGAAGGTGGTAAGGAGCCGTAAAGGTGCGCAGGGAACCTTCCGGGGGTACTTTTGCAGGGCCTGGAGGTGGAGCAGGGACAGCAGGACCAAGGCTTCCTAACTCAATCAGATGGAGGAGACCCTGCAGGAGACCCCGGGCCTGCTGGAGAAGGAGGCTGAGACGAGAAGCTGCACTAGAGCCAGGGCCAGCTGCAGGAGCTGCGCAATTTGTGACAGTGCTGGAGGTAATCAATTGTTTTCCATTAATTAATATATTGAAATTCAACTGGCAATAATAATGTAATGTTGTTTTCATCACGTTACTGCCAAATTTCAGTGTTGGGTATGACAAGAAGATCGGCACACAATTCAGACTCCGTATGTGCTGATATTTCTTGGGTTCAGTGACAATCTGCTTAAACATTTACATGAGAGCACAGCCGAGTTGGCCTTTGTTATAAACACTCACTCAATTACTTTAACAACTCTTAATAGGATGCTGTGGCTTCACACAAACAAAAAAGTCCTTTTCAAAAATAGAAATTTCAGCAAACCCACGGACCAGACTCTCCTTATGAGTGCCTATTATTCCTGGAAACTTTACTATAATGGAACACTCATCCTACTCAACAGCATGCCTTGACGTACAGTGATTCAGTCATGAAAGAGGCGGGATAAATGTTTATATAGACTGGACTCCCTTTATTGACAGGTTGCAGCTAACAACATCAAGGGGGAAAGTAGACCCCGGAGACATAATAATCCTCCATTCGTACTAACAAAAACAAAAAGCCTCAACCACTCTCCGTCCTCTGCAGAACAACATTGCTCAGGGAAGTGAACATTTTCCAATTACGTTTTTTAAGCATAAAATACGTTTAAGCATCTTTCTAGTTTTTCCCCCCCCCCCAATTCCAGTCCTCGCATACCCTCGTGTATGCTGGTTTTTATTCCACTAGATCTCTTAATTAATTGAGCCCTTTATTATTTAAACTAATAACGAGATTTCATAACGACATATTTAGTTGTTTTGAGTTGAGGTGTTTTGAGTTTGAATAAGTGAAGATATTTGAGATAAGGCCTCGATTAAGTAGCTGTTGGCTCAGCTGGAACAAAAACTAGCAGACACAGGAATACGCGAGGACCAAATTTGGGAATCACCACTGTATAGCATATTCAAATATATAACGAAGTGTAATTTGTACAGCAGGTGCTGTGGTAGCTAAAATACTGTACACCTGTACACAGTAAAGGTTTAAACCCAAGAAGGGCGAGTAATCAAAGATTACAAACGTTATAAGCTGCAAAAGCCACTCTGAATAAAACAGTCAGCGAAGAAACAAAAAGCATAATGTAATCGTACAGACATTGTAATGTAGTAGTTCTTAAATTCCATAACGAACCTTGTGTTGGGTATTGATATGATAGCAGAGGGCCAGCCCTCCAGCCTGTCTCGCCACCCTGACAGGTCTTATTTCTTCCCAATTGACACAGCCTGCTCTCAGTCAGACAGCAGCTGTTTTCCATATTGGGTCTGAAATAGTTACACAAGAACAGCAGCAAAATTTAAACACAACAATTATACAAGATTAAAGTGGCACAATGCCCCAAAGCCATCTTGAATGCTTTCATAAATATGTTTTTGCATAGAACCCAAGATAGTCAGTGTGTCATTTTCCTAAACAAAAAGTGCTTTCCCTCCCATCACAAATCTGACTACTCCCTACACACTATTAAATTCTGTTTGAAAACAAGAATAATTTGACGGTTTTTATTCCCCTCATTTTATTGGTTTATTCATTGGGCCTTTTTATGTCTTTTTCAGGTCCTCGCAATATCACAACGATCAACGGTCAACTAAAATATTTTAAAAACACGTATATATATCCCAACCAACCGTCGGCTCTTGAGGCTCAATCCGTGCAATGAAAAAAGAATGTGTTGGGGTTAACCCTCATATAATTCTGTGCTGTCAGATGTGCTGTGTTTTCCCTTCATTGTAAGCCCTCAGCAAGCTGTACATAAGACAAGGATTATGGTACAGCTTCCAGGACTGCGTAGAGAAAAGGGCCAGGGGTAATTTCTTAGTCATCACACCCACATCCCGTGGGTCACAGGAAATACTAGGTAAATGACAGGCTTGAAAAATAAGGGTCTGGCTTCCCCATTTCTCATTTTAAATACCGCTTTGTACTTCTATTTCCTCTACCTAAACAATAAGCCCGTCAAAGTACTAATGAAGTTCCAATATGTACAAGCTTGGCACACTGGTGATTACCGTGCATGAAAGTGGCCATGGTTAACACATGGTTAGGCCAAAAGGGTCAATGCTTTAAATATGAACAAGAAACATCACGACTGTTTATTTTTGTTTTTAAATATGTGTGCTGTTTTGATTACATTTTCTAGAGTCTAGCAATGTGCAGAGAACTCTAGAGATGTGGGAGAACAAATTGGAATTTAGGGCCAACAAGCATGTTATTAATAGATTGAATTTAGAACACGTTTTTGACCAAATAAGAATATCAAGAATTCAGCAAAATTGTTTGCAATGTTATTGGTAGGGCTCGATTTAACATAAAAACGTGCAGAAATCATATCGTCTCTGAAATACTGAAACATTCTCACTTGCTTAGCAAACCACATCAGGCAGTTTGCTACTATTTATTACTATAACCTTTCAGATTTTGAATTTATAGATACGTTTTATCGGCTGCGCTGTGTATCTTAGTATTGCTGACATCGTGCTATGTAAAGCTAGACTTAATGTGCTGTGTCAGGAAATATTATTTTGCGCCGTTAAATAACATCAGAAAATAGTCTGTGAAACAGCAAGATCAGATTTTCAACTGACATTTTTTAGTAGGCCTACCTATTTGACATGACTACAGTGACTATTGTGAAATATTATATCATAAACGTATTTACAATCCTGCAAAAAATGTTGTTTTTTGGTGTTTTGTTCAAAATTTTATATGCTTTGATTAATTGGAAGATGATGTTAACTGTAAAAAACAAAAACCCCACCCCCAAAAAACAAACTGCCAACCGCCTGCATGGCAGTGTTCCGATCTTAATACCGCTGCACTTAGCTTACAAATGTGTTGTAACGTTTTGAAAAGAGTGTTACTACTCTGCTGGGTTCAAGCAAAGAGTCAGACACCGATTAACAAAAAGACGTGCTCTTTATTTCGCACATGCGCTTACGTCTACCTTGAAAAAGGCTGAACTGGCAGTGGAAAGAACTGTCGAACATGGAGAAAATACAGAGAGCGGTGAGGGCCCGAGGAACCACCAACTGCCACTACATTTCCCTACTCGCCCGGGACTCGCCATCCCTTGTGGAGGACCCCGTCGTGGACCTCCAGGGTGTCCCATGCCGTGCAGAGCGCTTTGAACCCTCGGGGATGGGGCGCCAGTGCAGTCCGGTCCGGTTGTTGTCCGTCCCTCACCCACTGCAGAACCGGTCCGACTTCCGGGTCCTCGGCCTGCTGACGGGCCAGCTCTCCGGGCTGCAGCTCTGTGGTCACGACTTCGGCGACTGCCACCTCCTGCGTCTCTGCCTTTTCTTCGGCTCTGGCGCAGTGACGGCACTCACTGTCGGCGCACGGGCGGCATTTCACATGTCGTTTGCCCGCCCGGTGTTCGATGGTGAAGTCGTTACCCTGGAGGGTCTCCAACCAGCGGAATAGCTGGCTCCCGGAAGTTAATGAGCCAGGTGAGGGAGGCATGGTCAGTCCGCAATCGGAATTGCGTGCCGTAGAGGTAGGGCCGAAAGTGGCGAACTGCCTGGACGACTGCCAGGAGCTCTCGGCGGGTAACATAATAGTTCCTCTCGGCACGGCTGAGGGCTCGGCTGTAATAGGCAACCACCCTCTCTCCGGTTGATCCGGCCTGGGACAGGACTTCCCCCACTCCGGTGTTGCTGGCGTCCGTGTCCTGGATGAAAGGGGCACCCGGGTCGGGGTAAGCCAGGACAGGGGCCAGGGAAAGGGCTTCGCGGAGTTGGGCGAAGGTAGCGGCGCAGGAGTCGTCCCAGAGGAAGCGCTGTCCCTTTTCCGTGAGGCGGTGGAGAGGCCTGGCGATGTGGGCAAAATCTCGGACGAATCGCCGGTAATAAGACGCCAACCTCATGAAGCTCCGGAGTTCGGTGACGGAGGTGGGGGTGGGCCACTTCCGGACTTACAGGGGTTGAGGCGAAGGTGGCGGGCACGTTGCACAGCCCGAAGGCAATCACTGTGAACTGCCATAGGCCCTGGCCTATCGAGAATGCTGTCTTGGGGCGAGACTCCGGTGCCACCTCCACCTGCCAGTAGCAGCTGCAAAGGTCGAGGGAGCTGAACCAGGTCGAGCCCGCGATATCGAGAGCATCGTCGATCCGCGGCAGCGGATAGAAGTCTTTTTTTGTCACCTGGTTCAGCTTCTTATAATCGACACAAAACCAACAGGAGCCGTCTTTTCATTGGACGAGCACCGCCGGGGCCGACCACGGGCTGTCTGAGGGCTCGATCACCCCCGCGGCTGCCATCTCTTTGATCTTTGCCTCAGCTGCCTCACGCTTCGCCAAAGCCATACGCCGAGGTAGTATCCAGATGGGGGGGGCCGTCCCGGTGTTGATGGTGTGTTGCACCAGATTGGTCCTGGTACAGTCCTCGTCGCGGGCCGCGAAGATGTCTCCGAACTCTTTCAGGAGTTACTCCAGCTGCAGCCTCTGTCCATTGCTCAGGCCCTCGCTGCTGCGCTGAAGCAGGTCCCGGACTGCCTGTTCGGTCTCCGCCGAGACTCCGGGAGAGGTCGCCCTGGGGACGCTGCGCTCCGCCGTGGGAGCCATGGGCCGACTTTTGGGGGGCCGCTTGCGTTCGATCGACACCGACGAGGTGGGAGTTTTCTTCGGCCGCCGTCTCCGATGTCGCGCCCCCGTCGCCACGAATGTAGTAGCCAGATGGTTGGTCTTCTCGTTACCGCCATTGGTGAGGAGGGCCACACTGCCGCTGGGGAATGAGAGCCGTGGTGGACAGAAGTCCAGCCGCGCCTCAAGGCTGGTAAGGAAGTCCAACCCCAGGATGCAGGCTTTGCGGATCGGGGCCAGCCAGAAGCGATGTCGATGTACTCCCCTGTGTCTGTGCCTTCTCTCCCGTCACGGTCCGGAGCGTAAGTGTTGTAGCCTCCCACTTCGCTCCAGGGATGGTGAGAACCCCGGGGCGGAGGAGAGTGACTGTGGACCCGGAGTCGATCAGGAGACGTCCCGGCAGGTGCAGTCGTTATCCGTCCCGGGCCGACGTCGTCCCTCCAGCGTAGGTCGTCACTGGTCCGCCCGGTGAAGGGATGGTGCTCCTCCTGAAGGCTGAGGAAGGAAGTTCTCCTTTCTAGCTCTTCCAGCTTTGCTTGTAGCTCCATCTTCTTCCCCAAGGTGGCATCTTCCTGTTTTACTCGGTGGTCCATGCTTCCCGAATCTGACACCAATGTAACGTTTTGAAGAGTGTTACTACTCTGCTGGGTTCCAGCAAAGAGTCAGACACCAATTAAAAAAAAGACGTGCTCTTTATTTTGCACATGCGCTTAGATCTACCTTGAAAAAGGCTGAACTGGCAGTGGAAAGAACTGTCCAACATGGAGAAAATACAGAGAGCCCTCACCTGCACATATAAACCTGTCCGCGGTGAGGGCACTGGATTTTAACTACACAAACTCATTACATGGTGATTAACTAAACAACACATTTTCCATTAACATTAAATATAACCGGCGCATAGAACACATTATTTACAATGCTTTAAGTCCCGGGAGCCAGGCTTCCCAGCAGCCCCCACGGGGATGGCTTTAGCCCATTGGCGGGGGAAGCGCTTCTAGCCATCCCCGTTACAGTATTATATATTACACATCACATTCAAACATAAGCCCAAAAAGCACTCGAATAATATAAAGAAAAAAATGAAGATGCTAATATATGTTCTCCATAATGAGTGTAATTTCATGAATAAGACAGTTGAGAAGACCAAATCTAACGCTACCGAAGATCTTAACATACGTGCAGTTGCCAAATGGTGTTTTTTTTTTTTTTTTTACAGGAACCTAAAACTCTTTCTGTCTTAGTACCTGTAGTGAAAAACTTTACAAATTAATTCACAGGCTGGTTGAGCGCTTTTGTTCCTCAGACAGTGCTAGTGAAAGCAGACTATTTGTTTATGTTTTGTCGGCGAATTCAGGGGTACTTCAACTTTAAACACTTAAATGAAATGCTTAAGGGCCAATAATGTTGTTTTTGTTGGTTAATTATGTGGAACTATAAAATGGTTTGGAATCTTTGTCACGCGAGACGATGGCAAGAGGTTTGTTTCTTAAAGGTTGTGCTGATTAGTCTGTTCTCCCAGAACACGCCAGCGATTACTTTAATTGAGCATTTCCTGAACGGCAATTGGCATTCTCTGTTCTAAATTATTAGCGCAAAGCAGGTCGCCTTAGTACTGGCTGATGGACAATGCCGATACCACAGAGGAGAGGTCCCAAAAAGAGCCGACAGGCAGAGGAAAAGGTATGCTATATGATTCAGCAAATAGTTTTCACTGTCTGACTCGCTGTATTACTTGCTTTATTATCAAAGTCGAGCCACCGCTGGCGCAGTAAACAATATGTAGTATTACCGAGAATGTCCGGGTGGTCGGAGATGGTCTGAACTACTAGATAATGCCGTTTAAAAAAAAAAAAAAACTTTTCTGTTACCCGCTATAATCGCTGGGTGGCTGTAGTAAGCAAACATGGTACCACAGTACACGATTAAATGTTGCTTTATTTTCAGTATCTTTTAATAACCTGCACACGGGGAGTAAGACTTACCTTAAGTGTTTGGGCGGCACTAGTTTTTCCCTCTTTGGTATTGCAGTTTGAGGTTTTCCTCTCTGACGTTTGTCGTTCGTTGAATTTGCGCCCCCCAGTGGATAAAACATCCTTCCGAAATTATGATGTTGATCCCTATTGAAAGTCTAATTGGATATGGCAAGCCAAATTCTCATTAACTTATTGTCAGAAACCTTTCCTCAATATGTATCAGCTCATATAGTTAGTCAATTAATGTAGATAATTACAACGTAAACTTGTATATACAATATAAACATTTGCATTATAAATTACAACAAAGGTGTATACACATTGCACACGGTTTAAACAAAGTTGTAATGTAATGTTTCGGCTTATAATTAGTTGGAAGAGACACCGACGGACTACGAAACTAGTATTCCTTTAATGTGTATCAACAAGAACCGAAAACTATTCAATT
The DNA here is from genome assembly GCA_025775065.1 of Hiodon alosoides. NCBI lineage: Eukaryota > Metazoa > Chordata > Actinopteri > Hiodontiformes > Hiodontidae > Hiodon > Hiodon alosoides. The sequence goes on from JAOYSI010017313.1 coordinate 22,727, forward strand.
ATATAAGTTAATTATTCTAGAGTCGTATTTGTCACTGATCTAGCCGTTATTTTATTCATGGAATTAGAACTATTTACGTATATGGATGTGTGGTTTAATTTCGAAGTACTTATTGGATGGGTTTGATTAAACCTTCCTTTCTTAATAGTCAGCTTCCAGGACCATATTTTAACGCCAGTAACTCTAGCGTCAGAAGTTGATATTACGTCATTTGAACGCGCCGATGGAAAAACTAAAATGCTCTATACGACATGTCAATGACGTTCTTTTTATGTAATTGAAATTTAGCTTATTTCATATTTTCAGTAATGCAGAGGGCAACAATATCCCATATGTTACAGAATGACTGGAAGCTGGTTTTCAGGTCTTCGAGTGCACGAAAATTATACTCAAACTACAGAGGTAGGCAGATTCATCGTCGGTGTATTGTTTAATTACTTTGTGTGAATGGTACAACTACAAGACGTGTAGTAACAAAAACAAATCTTAAAACCAGCCGTGTCAGCACAGACCTCGTTTTATATAAATTGAGGATTGACCGTTTAAAAAATAGTCTGGCGTCAAGCGTAATTGTTTCCTAACCGATGTACAGCCTGTACTACGGGGTAATTATGTATGCCTGTAACCGTTGCAGCAGCTTCATCAAATTACATTTGAACCTAGTGCACCAAAACAGTCTCTTAAATATTTACATTATTAAATTAATGATTAGGAAAAGCAGAAACATTTTTCTTTTTAATGTCGGTTTTCAAAATGTACTCAAATAACTAAGTAATTTTCTCTTTTTTTTTAACCATTGCCGTTTCTTTGTTGACTTGAACAGCAGTTGTACATTTGTTATATTATTCGGCATATTTACAGCATCTAACTCTATGACGTTTAAACAACCATGACAATTTAAGTCAAATATAACAGACGAAACTAATTAAATCATTTATTTTTGGTTGACTTGAAAGTGTTCTTTAAGTGAAAGGTCAAGGGCAAGGTCACATATTCTTTCGGTTTTCATTCAGTAAGAGGATTTTTGGGAAATATTTGTTAGCCTTGTCCTTGAACAGTTTTATTTTATGGAATACATTTTATGGAAATTGTTTGATCCCTTGTGCAGTAGTCTGGGGAGCAAGGTCACAATGTATTTTTAAAACGTATTTTACAATTATTATTCACCTGAAAAGAATTCACAAATTTTCATTTTGCATGTGTCCTTGCAAAGTCTCAGTGCAAATGTCCTATAAGGACAGCACAAAGATAATAGTTTAGACTTTATCTTATACCTTCCAAATGAAAGATACTTTTATCAATTCTTCACAAGCAAAGAACTCCAAAAAAATTGGCTAAAGTGACATATTGGTGGGAAATATTGCTTTGCTAGTGTATGCGTTGCACAGGCAAGAAGTCAAGGGTTGAAACCATCATTTAGTTATTCAAATAAAAAAAATAAGATGAAATAATAGTGAATGTAAAAAAAAAAAAAAAAAAAAATTGATCACAAGTTGTTTGCATGAAGCAGTGGTACCCCAGAGTTCCAGAGGCTACAGTGTGCTACCCCCGTCTCAGAATGCTGAGGAGAAGGCTATGTTGGACAGAATGCTGCGAGTAGACCATGCAGGAGAATATGGTGCCAACCGGATATATGCTGGACAGATGGCAGTGTTGGGCAGGACTCAGTCAGCTCCATTAATCCAGGTATTGATAATATTAAGCACCTTTTTACCCTTTAATCAATGTATGCTGTTATAAAAATCATTTAATATGGGAATTAATAATTGGGTAATTAATTTAAAAAATGTATATAGAATTTGAACCTTTTTTTGGGGGGGGGGAATCTACTGCACTGCTAGATCTGATCTCTATTATTCAGTGTTTAGTGATCCACATCACAAGTAAATGATTTGGTTCTTGCATCACATTCCACCTGTAATTTCAGCATATGTGGGATCAAGAGAAAAAACACTTGCAGAAATTCAACGAAATACTGGCTGAGAACAGAGTGCGCCCGACACTCTTATTGCCTCTTTGGAACATCACTGGATTTGTACTTGGTGAGCAAGAAAACGCACAGAGTATCGATTTCCGTGAGGGGGGGCGCGCGCCCCGGGGGGGGGGGGGGGGGGGGGGGGGGGTGGGGGGGGGGGGGGGGGGGGGGGG
>JAOYSI010017313.1:24884-36960 GCA_025775065.1 Hiodon alosoides
TGGGGCCCCCCCCATTTTTTTGCCTTTTTGGAACAACACGGTTTTTTTACTGGGGTCCCAATCAAACCCAAATCGTAACGTTTTCCAAAACCCCCCCCCCCCCCCCCCCACAAGGATTCAGGAGTATAGATGCTGTGTTCTCCAGGGTTCTGTGGATTTAAAAAGGAACGGGGCTCTTATTTCTTTGTCATTTTACTTGAACTGCTCCATATACCCTGTCTTGTTTGCGATGGAAGGAGCCTCCACTGCCTTGCTGGGGAAGGAAGGAGCCATGGCCTGTACAGTTGCTGTGGAGGAGAGCATCTCGGAGCACTACAACAGCCAGATCAGGGCTCTGATGGAGGCTGATCCAGAGAGGTATAGAAATTTATTACAAGTAAGTGGATTATCATATGTCTTATCTAAACTTCCCGCCCACTTTCGTTGTTATATTGTTATCCTAAATGCCTTGGCATGGTATCACATGGTACAGCAATGTGTTTATGTGTCATGCATCCCGACTCTAGGTGCCCTCTTGTGGAATTTGTTTCTCTCGTTTTTATTCCCAGAAGTTGTTACTGTTTAGAAGTTTTTACACAGAATGGTTAAATGCATGGATTTCCCTGTGGTCTTAAAAATAATGCTGAGTTAGTTTTAATTTTGGTTGTATTTTGTTCTTAAGTTAATTAAAGAGTTTCGTGACGAAGAGATTGAACATCATGATGCTGGATTGGACCACGATGCTGAATCAGTGAGTACCTCTCTGAGCGTTCACATTCAAAACTGATAATGTATATGGGTAATTATTTGTGGCGTTATCGTTGATTTCTTTCTTTTTTTTACTTCCCATATGGGGAAGTATTTTTTTATGATTTGGATCATTATTAGCCACTTCTGGGCTGAGTTGGGGAAGGTTTTGTGAGGTGTAATGAAACATGACTTGTTCTGTGTTTTTAAAAGGCGTCCTCTGTTTATTTTAGGTACCTGGGTATTGGTTGTTGAAGAATCTAATACAAGCTGGCTGCAAAGCTGCAATATACGCCTCTGAGCGCATCTAGAATCTACACAAATCCCTTTAAATTAAGTTTCTTAAATTAAGAATACATTTGTGGTTTTGTGTGTAGATGCAATCCGGTTGTCAAATGTGTCAACTATTTGGACGGTCTGCACCAGTATTTTAGCATCTTTGGCAGAAAACGGCAGTGAAAGCCATCAGTATTCACTGTTGTCATGGGACTCAGAAGTACAATCACTACAAGCTTGTAGTTATTGACTAACATTTTTCCATATTTGGGGGTAGGTTTAAATAAAAAAGGAAAAAGATGAACATTATCCTGAGGTTTTGTTGTTGCCTAAAATAAAGATGATAAAATTGACTTTTCAAAATTATCTCAAAAGACAAAGCTTTTGTAAGAAATATGTTTGTCTTGTTCAGTATGGGGTTTTACATTATGCATTTTTGCTTTAATTCACTTTTTTCGAATAAGAACAATGTTTAAATGTGTTAGCACTACTGCGTGCCTTGGATTATAGGGCTGTAAAGAAACTGCTTCTGGTCATTTTGTTGTTGTCTGCTTGAATACTATGTATACAATGTGTTCTTATTTCAATTTAATTTATCTCTGTACTCCTTTGCAGTGAATCCGTACTGATAGTTCACTGTTTTAGCATATTAGTAAGTCTGATGAAAAGCTCTTGTTTTTATTTTGGTGTAAAGAAACAGGAATTTACTTTAATGAAAAAGTGTAATTGTGCATGTTGTCTCTCAAAAGACATTCTAATCTCACAGATGTCACTGAAGTGTCATTTGTCTCACAGTTTCACAACTTTAAATGCAAAGGTTTTTACTCATTCAGGTTTTATCTTGATGTGCAGTTATAAAATGTAAGATTGCCGTGTACATGTCAGCATTCCCCTGCTGCATGCTTATCTGAGCTAAGAGTTGTAATGCATGGAACACGCTTAGCCACGGTCTGTTTTGTCCATACAGCATACAATCCCTGTAGGATTATACAGAGGGAACAATTTGTTAATTTACAGCAAAGTTAAAGAACCATTGTTATTTATTTGACTATGTGGCTTTAGTGTTGCAATTTAAGGTTTATGATTATTGTGAACCCCCAAGCATCACAGAGGAATATGGCAACAATATTTTTTTATTCGCTGTGTGGGATCAGCTATTTGCCAGTGAGATCAACCCAAGACAATGGGAGAATCAATCAGCACTTTTATTTTGATCTGTGTGTAGATAAAACAATGCTTAAATGCTGATCATATTGCAAAACCAATACAAGAATAATTTCATTATTGACAAATAAATAAACTATTACCAAAGCTGTGTAATCACCTCTTTAACAGTGCAAACACTTCACGTAACATTCACCTTGCATGTTAACATCATGTATAGTGCAACATTTTGTCATATGAAGGCAAATAAAATATAATTGCACCATGGGTAGAATTATTGATAAATTAGATAGTCTGTTTCTAACAACTGTAATGTAGAATTTCAGGTAATGCTATATTTAATATATTTTCTTCATGAGATATTTCTGGTAGGTAATGTGTTTCACATTTCAGTTCTCTTTGGATGGAGATTGGGGTTTGGCGATACTGTCAACCAGCATGTTTATGTGAGGACACTGCACTATAATGCTATCAAGCTGTCTTCTGGGATTTATTCCTTGTGTCTAGCAGTTTATAACCCAACCACAACATTCAAGAATCAAACGAGGTGCATCCACTCTTGCTCTCACACAACACAAGCATCTCATCTCACGGACTCTTGCCGTCTCGATTGTAAATCATTTCATAATCCAGGAAGCTGACAAGAGTAGCTGGTTGGGGACCATCTTAACCACCCCAGCCCGAGTGGCAGTTTGTCTTATTGCGCGCCACCGCTCTGCTCCTTCCTGCCACTGCAAGCGAATGGCATGAGCTGGGTTCCTGTTCATTCGCGCTCATAGGGCTTAGTCTGCCTGGGCTGGTGCCTTCACCGATGGAGCCGCTCTGTTTAAAATGGACGTTTTATCGTTTAGCAAATTCTGTGCTATCGTCACCATCTGATGGTAAATCGAGAGAAGCTGTTGAATGTTCTTTTCTCATGGAGTTGAATACAAACCTTTAGCTTTCACGAGCATGAACAAAGTGTTAATTCCATGTGGACCTTGTTTTCTCTGGGGCTTCTGGAGAGCCACCTTTGATTATGGACCCTAGTCGCATAAAAAAACCCTATTCAACTATTAGAACACATTCCTTTTTATTGAATTAATGAAAAACAACAATAGTCTCAAGTGCATGTTTAACTTCAATCATTCTAAAACTTGAACCTGGCCCAAAAGAGGACTGTCTTTCCAAAGTTTACTTTAATAAAAATAATTTATCTCTCTTTGACTTCTTGTGGATCAGACCCTTGAGATGAAGTCATAGGAGATCTTTCAAAGTGGTTCAGGTATCCCATCTGACCCTGAAGGTTAACATGCAGTAACTCTGATGTTTGTATGCACAGGCCTTAAATAGTCCACCTCACCGTCAGACCCAATAAGGATAAAACTCCTGAAAGAGTCTGTTCCCTGCACGCTTGTGGTCACTTGTGACATGGCCAAATCTGCTTGCTCCTGATTCATATCCTGTCCTTTTAAAGACACTCTATTGTTGTTCTGACTGAGAGTATACAAAAGTTCACATTGCATGAAATGTAAACTGGTGTTGCAGCTAATACGAATTTTAAGACATGCAAGGTAGTTCTATTCACATTTTACATGTTCTGTGAGTTTAAATACCTTTTGATGCGAGTACATTGAGGTACCAGGTACTTAACTGAATCACTGACGAGTCTTGTTCATCTGTAAAAATAAACAGTGACACATAAGCTATAAATCTCTGATGCTGACTTTAGTTCCTGTTGCAAAAAAATAAGGCTATAAATTAAAATCACCATAACGTTTCTCAAACAAAACATGAAGAAAACTTTTGACAATATCGGCAAATTCATAAATTGGCTTAATGGCAAATATAATTGTACTTGACATAAAATCCAAATTGGATGAACTGCAGAAAGATTCTTGATGGTGACTCCGTTTCAGTGACGATGTTTTTGTTTTTGTCCAGTTGGTTTGGTTTGACACAGTGTTCTGCCTAAATTCACTTCTTGCAAGGGTGAAAAATATGCAAAGCTATAAAACATTTTTCTGCACTTCGCTCACGGGAAAAGAATGTTGTTGTAATGCTAATGTGATAAGATATAACTCCTCAATCATAAGCTACAAGAAACACCAGAGGCTTTGCGACTAAAAGTTGACCCACAGGGATTATTTTTATTTCTGATTAATAGTGTTGACAGCTTTACTGCAAGTTGCAAGTCTTTAAAAAAAGCAACAAGTGTACAACTACATTTTTGGCTCAGCGTTGGGTGACAAAATTACCATTAAATAAAACATGAGTGATGACTAAGTCAAGTTGCAGGTGTTAATAACAGTAAACCATAAAATTAACATCTAAATTATCCACCCATTTGTATATATTATGGTTATCAAGTGTTTTTAATATGATGGCAAATGTATGTTTTGATCTGTACCCCAGAGCGGAATTTAACTATTTTAGTTTTTTAATAGTTATAATAATAATATTCCTGTACTTTTGAATATTACAATATTATTGTCCATGGCTTAAACAATTCAACACCAGACAGGTATTTTGCAATGGTGTTGGTCTACATTTCCCAGAATCCCCTATCAAAGGAATCTGTTGATATACCGAGCGAGAAATCAGTAACACAAATATAAAAAGAGCAGAAAACTCATATGGTACTGTCCTACGCCTATGAGTTATACTGGTTGTAAATTCTGAAAGCATGAACAATATAAATTTATAAGTCATGAAAGTTTTCGGATGCAGATCATATTGTTACTCACTGCAGATCAGCGATAGGCCCGTTAATCTTGGGAGAACCTGTCTGCTGACACAAGGTGTACAAGGTGACCTACTTCGCAGCTTAGCCACAAAATAAACATGTCATTTAATTGCCAATCTCTGTTTGCTTCGTAAACATCTTACAGGCTTAAATGTTCCTTATTTATGCAATTTTAAGCATCTTTCTTAAGGGAACAACCAAATATTGGACGTTACTTGTCCAATACTTCTACCTGTCCTTTGCAGTGCTGTCTTGCGTCAACAACAGGAAGCAATGATAGTTTTCTGATTTAGTCCCATATATGTTCATTGCCTGGAATAAGTGTTAATTATTAGTTCTGTGCACTTAAGTTAATGCCAGGACCTGCAGACTGTCACATTAAGGTATTGTAAATTTGTCAGCGCACCCTAACCTAGAAGCTGACAATTGTTTCTCAGAAGTCTGAGGCCATATGTTTAATTGAGCCCGTGCAGTACTTCAAAATGGATTTCTGACACCTTTAAAATTCAGGTCACAGACGGGTGGGTCAAAAATCCAGAGTGACGAAGGGCATAGCTATCTTGTATACAATTCCACTGACTGACACAGGATTTATTTGTCCTCTCAGAAATTCAAGTGAGGTAACCGTAAACCTTGTTCTCGTTTTGTATCAGAGCAATTTTATTCTATCAAACCATCTAATTACCAGACGGACATTACTTTTGAATGACAACAAGAAGTATAATGTTTAAAACAAGAGTTGATTTGGTTTATTTTATGCAGCATAGACGGAACAAGGATTGCATTTTGCATGCTTCTGCACCTTTATGTTTACGTTTTTGATTAACATTCAACATTTCTGGGCGTTCTGTGAAAGCTGTCGCATAAAGGCACGTTAATAAAATTGGTAGTGCGCACTTCATGTCACGGCAGATGATAAACTTTGTTTGGGACATGGGGTTCCCAGCAATGCAGAAATGGCATAGCCCAAGAACAGCTATGCTCAGAATCCACATGTTCCATCAGTTGGTAGCAACAACACATGATGCAAGGGGCTGACATCACCTCGGCATGAATTCCTGATTTACTGCTTTCTCAGCATGGCCAAGACTGCCCCCTACCAGCTTTTCAAGATGAGCCCAGTCAAGGTCGTCTGCTCTATTGGAAGGAAGAAGAAGAAGAAGAAGAAGAAGAAGAAGAAGAAGAAATAAAAAAACTGCAAGTATCATCAAGTATCAAGAGAAGTATCAAGAGAAGTATCAAGAGAAGTATCATTGTCTTTGGTTCAGCGTTACTGACACGTGGAGTCCCATACAGCCCTATATATGCTCTGTTCTGTTTTACTGTTCATTTGTTTCGCTTCAGAACCTCAAAGTTAATCAAGAGCCACAACAACTCAATGGAAATAATGACATTCTGTGCCTTTGAATCTCTATTTTTTTTAATCATTAATGTATGAATTAATTGATAAAAACCACACTGATAGCAATAAATAAGGCTACTTCGATGTTTCGTTTCTGTACGTCAATTACTTTAGTACATTGCTCTTTAGTGTTTATAAACAACAGGTAATGATGGTAAATGATGACAAAGAGATTAAGTTTAGCAAGTTGTTGAAAAGAATTCTGTCTCCGAATGAGAGTCATTCTTTGAGTCAAACTTCTGTTGCTCTGCCCTATGTTTCCAAAATTCACAACGATTACAGAGAAATAAGTACATGCTAAATTGCGTTGCGCTTCGAGGGACAGGGAATACAACTGCGGTTAAACGGGTCAGGAAAAAAAGGCATCAATTTGCTTGTCAATTAGAATTTTAATATACTATTTGATTTTGACAGGAATCAATTTTCTGAGTCTGCTTTCGATAAGAGAACACATGGGTCCTCAGGCAGATTTCTGTCCCACGAAACCCCAGGGTAGTGCACCATATCTACACACTCTGTTCTGTAGGGAGTCCACTCTAGGAAGCATCAGCTGTGTTGGCACCTTGGATGGCCATGTTTTCTATCAGCTGTATCAGCTCACATGAGTGGCCCTGTTGTGCTGAGTGTGGCGTGACCCTGGGCACATCAATCACTGCTGCACAAGGCAGGGGGACAGGGGGTGGACACACCAGCATAATTTCAAGGCCATGTTGCTGCTCAGCTGTGTCATGGGCTTCAGTGTCTCTTTAAGCTATTCGGAAAGGCATTTAAAGAGGCCCACTTATACTACAGGCAGTTGATACGGACTACGCAGAACCTCTTTTTTTTCTTCCAAAAACGATTTGAAAGAACATTCACAGATGTAGGTCAGCAAAATTTGTTACACATTGATAGGCAGACATGTAATGAGTTGCAACTGTCTATGGCACTTTCTCTGTATTCCCATGGATTGAACCAGAAGAATGAGAAGCAATGCCAGTGCTTATAAATGGTGAAGGGGCGCTGTTGTAAATTCCTTGCAGAGACAATGCTATATGCTGTTACTGCAGCTATCCCCTTCAAATATAAATACTGGCATTGTCCATATGGCGAGACGTATTGTTGAGTCGGAGTGGGGGGGGGCAGTGAGGTGTATATTGCGAATTGGAGAGGACCGTCACTGCAAAGGCGTGCCAGGAACGTGAACCGAGGTACCGGCAGCCCCGCCCCTCACGTCGATGCCTGTGGGCTTAGGTCATTTTGCTCTTTTTCTGTGGCTCTTATGCCACTTTCAACTCCCAGTCTTACTGAAAGTGTCTGGCCCATTCATCACCCGGGCTGTTTACAGATGCCTCGGCAAGCCGCAATGTGAGGGTGGCCACCGAAGGTCACTATGCAGGCTCCTAAACACCTGGTTTGATGAGCTTTGGCCCGTTATGCACACTCCCCGTACCAGCCCTCTTCGCTGGGACTCTTGCACTTACATTGGTCTCCCCAAAGCCTTGCTGTCAGCTTAACAGATTGAAGCCCCCGGACCTCATTTCTCTTCCACGAGCGCAGCCTCAATACTGCTCATAAACATGCCATTCTTCTGTTCCATTAGTCAAGTGTTTCTCTCATGACCAATTCCCCATCGTGCTGGTGACAAGCCGGATTTTGGTTAGTGTTATGGCAGATTTTAGTAAAATTTACTCCTGTGAGATAAATGACAAACCAAATTATTTTTTAAGTTGGAAAATAGCTGTCAGTCACTGGTCATGATTTGTGTGTATGTATGTCTGTCGTCTATCTCTGCATCAAATATATCGGGATAGTGCCATAGCCCTTGGCATGCATAACTTGATGTATAAAGGGTTTTTAGTATCTAACATGAAGCTTATGTAATTCCTGGTAGCATGGTGTGCATTGAAGCTGTCAGCTGATAAATGCAGTTGCTTGCCCTTTGACCATGAAGTAGCGATTAAGCACATGCACGCTGCCTGTAGCCTGACCTTGGAGATCCATTTTAATCACAGATTCCAAACAAAGGGGAGAAGTACCCAGTGTCCTAACTCTCTCAGGGGTAGAAACATTGTGCGGCGACGTTTGTATTTACCAGTGCACCACCTTCAGAAACCTATCCTTTTGTCTTCTGATGCTCCTTTATAGCTGACACACATTGTTTGTCCTTTACTGCTTTGAACATTGCATCCCAGAGTGGCGCCAAATGAGTGTTTGGTTGGTTGTGTTGAGGTTGCAGATACTAACTCTGATGTGTCACTTTCACACCGAGGTTCCTACAGAGCAAGGATGAACTCTCCATGGTCCGAGAATAAAAGCCATGGAGCCAGGAACATCAAGGCACTTTCTTCATTGATCCTCTGCAAATTATGGCTCACGAATTCAACCGTCCACAAAAATTATCATCTGTCGAAGCTGATATCAAAGAAACAAACGGCAGCAATGCCATCTAGGTGCTTTTCTCAAAACATTCTGGCTAAAACAGATGATAGATTTACAGCAATTCTTTTTCATTTCTCTGCTATTTGAAGTATCTGTCTAACAGATTGTTGAGTAGATTTCTGGGAAGACAGATGGGGATTTTGCATGCTTATAAATAGTGGAGGAATGAAGAAAGGTTTAAGCTCAGTAGATCAAATTCAATAATTCAATACAGCTATGTCATTGAATTTCTTTACTTTATCGTGTAAAACAAAATAAATTTTCACCAAAATATTTTCACATATCTTAGTGTATTTTCTGGCATCACTTAAAAGATGCCAGAACAGCCAACAGGTAAAACTTAGAACCTGTCAATTGAACAAGGCAAATAAAAATCCATGCCTAACATCATTCAGTTGTTTATATTGAAAGCTGAATAAACACATGCTACAGGTGCTAAACTGCTAGCTGGTGGTTTCAATGTTTTAAATATTTTACTTACAAAGTAGGTGCTGTCTTCAGCCTGCATGGTATGCTACGCATACACTTTTTTTTTAAATCGGGTGATTTGAATCAAATCACCAATCAAATTCAATGAAAAGTAAATCTGTTGAATTAAAACAACAGCATTGATTTAACTGATTCACCTTAGAATTGATCATCATTACAAGACCAGCATCGGTTGCCGACCGAGCAACACAAATACATCTAGGATGATGTCTGCAACATAGCTGAGGGTACTATGTTAGCTCTATGGAGAGCCCAAGTATAGTAGGGCACTATTTGGTCTGAGCATAGTCCCACTATGGGGCTCATTAATGGGTTGATTGACATGTCGGGATGGTGTGCATTTCATTGATGAGAATTTTAGAGGCCAGACTCGTGATCTCCTTTGCTGATCAGCACGTCACCCTGTAGCTATCCCAGGGATATGTGGGATCAGTTTCAAATACCCTGCCTCTTCCTCCCCAGAGTCAAACTTGTGTCCCGGAGCCCCGACTTAAACCTGGAAACGTGGCTAAAGGTAAAATACTAGTAGTTGTTGTTGTTCATAAATGTTTATCCAATGTGCATCGAAACAGGATGGAATATTATGTATATTTGCAACATCGTAGGAACTTTTATCGTCCTAATTTCATATTAACGTGATGTTTTCTGTATTTATTTGTTCAAAAATACAATTTTCAGGAAAGGATAGTTTTTGTAATTTGTAAGTAACTTTGCTACTCCCTTTATACTATGTATGGTATAAATATAATAAGTATGGCATATCATATTGAGAGCACAAACAGCAATTGCAGTATATTGGGAGAGTATTTACCACTGTTGGATTATCTGTTTTTGAATATAAGAAAGTAACATTAAGGTATACTCAATGTTTAAACTGATTTAATTGCAAAAAATTAAGAATGCTTGTGCACCACAATGTTGCTGTCTAATATAAAACAAAGTTGTAAAAATGTAATGAGACAGGAAAAACCGGTTGACAACTCTCGGAGCAGCATTGAAAATCTCAGCGTCTGGGAAAACAAACCCATTGTGAAAGACATGTTTTTAATTTTGGTAAAAAAATTCTTAATTTATGTTAAAACTTGCAGGTTTAGCCTAGTGATGGTAAACAATCCTCAAACATTTTGCAGCATTAACCTGTTCACCCCTGGATCTAGTATATTTCTCAATAAGTTCTCATATTTTTATATGAAGTCACACACAGGCAAGTGTTCACATGCTTACACTTCATCAAGATCTCACAAGAGGTCCTTTAATATAAATATCTGTATCTGTAGCATGTATTGGGTAATTGATACCTCGCAGATTTTCCAGATGACCAGAAACTATTCATGTTAATAGTGCCAACCCAGGGCAGCGTACTACCTGAAATTGTTCTGCATGTATTGCAGCCGTGTAGGTGTTTAAATCAAATCTCAACGCAGTGTATGGGAGGGAGGGTTCATTGTAGGGGTTTGTTAAGGGCAGGAGCCTTTGAAAGATTTTCTGAGAAGCGTCTGTTATCCTTTCTCCTTGGCACTGGCCATCCAACCCCGTGTGTCGTCCGCCCAGAATTGGCGGCAGCTCAAAGGGAATGCAAGGAAATGTGATCCATATGGTGGCACTATAAAGTCCACCCCAGACCGAGTCCTCACCAGTCCATCAAATCTTCCTCATTACCCTGCATTTACTCTCCGCTCTTTGCAGTGACAGCCGTGGTCCACCCTGCCCAGAAATCATCTCTCACACTGAAAAGGGTATGTAGAGTTCAGCAGTACCTATGTCTTCTCAGATGCCTATGCCTTCTTGCACATGATCTCAAAATCATCACGTGCAAATAAGTATAAGTAAAAATTATTTTTAAAATCCATGAGCTTGGTACTGATCATCACTGATAATTTCTAGTTGTGGTATTGTTGGAGAATGTTTCTCTGCTAATAGTTAAGTGTTTGTTCCCTTTTTGATTTTTACCCTTTCATGCAACCTGTCTTTCTAAAGAATTTCCTGTATTTTTTTCATATCTTTAGCGGTCTGGTTGAATTTGCTATGAATATACTGTGCCATGCGGCTTTCCTGCTTTTGCTCGGAGAAGCATTTTGCCAGAACAACCGCAGTGCCAAGCCCAGCAGCAAGACCTCCAGGAAGACAGGGAACCAGGGGGCCGAATTGGCCCCACTCGCCCCTGAGGAAGAGCCTCACCCTGTGACAGGAGAGCAGAGCAAGGAACCAGGCCGCGGTTCCTCACACAAGTCGAGCGACGATATGAAGCTGCACTTCCTGAAGAATACGCAGGTCACCTGCAACGATGGTACAGTGGCAGGGTGAGAAACACTCTGTCTCCTCAGAGCCTCCCCTGTTTCGACCAGTTACCAGCAGTTTGGCGCAAATGCCAAAAAGATGGGTAACAAAAAGATGTTTGTTAATCAAGAACAATTTTTTGGCTTTGTAGTCAGAAAGCTTGTTGATATTATCAAAATTAGAATTAATCAGTTTATACTGGGTTGTAATATTCATGAAAATTAACTGTGATAATACAGCTGGAATATAATACATTTTGTAGAGTGTTTTATTTGATTGAATAATTCATAATATTATATATGATTGCAGTTGTATACTTACTGTTCCACAGGTATTACCTAAAAGAGTTTAAAGGAAGTAAGCGATGGCTGATATTTTTGGAAGGTATGTATTTTGAACTCAACCAACAAATAAAATGGATCATATCTTGAAAACTTGGCAAGAAGTTATAATACTTATTTAAAAGCATTCAAAAAGTCCAATAACTGACAATGCTTAACTAAACCGCGTTTCACCGGTGACTTATTTTACATCGAGTACTGCTAGTCTGGCTGCAAACTAGTATTAAAAAAAAAGATGTTAGCATGTTCGATTTT
>JAOYSI010017323.1:0-36960 GCA_025775065.1 Hiodon alosoides
GCATCCATAGAAGAAACAAGTGCAGAGAGTGAGTCCATGACATCTGAAATGATACCAAATATTTTTTCAACATCCCTACCTGTACTGCTCACTGAAAAGACTTCAACAGCTGTACCCTTATATCCCACACCGCCAGAAACTACTGAAACCCTGACAAAGACAAAATCCCCTAAATCACACACTACCGATAGCGCTCCGGATTACACAACGTCTATTCCAACAACAGCTGAAAACTCTTCTCCCACAGAATCAACTGTGATTAACGTAATTAAAGACACTTATAAATCATATCAAACACCGTCAGAAACTACTGAAAACCTGACGAAGACACAATCCCCTGAAGAAAACAGTTATTCTTCGCTTATTAGAACAGACACTTTGTCGTTTACAATGTCCTACCCAACAGTATCAACTGCACCTTTAGGTCCCAAACAACTTCAAACCCTTAGAAACCTAATGAAGACAGAATCTACCGTTTCATTAGTTATAAACACAACCGACGAATACAAAATATCTGTTACAAAAGCATCTGGAAATGCTTCTCTTGCTTTGTTGGCTGTGACTAAATCACCTTCATCTACACTGACCAAAATTACAGATAAAGAAAAATCACATCAAACATCCAAAACAAATATTACATCTCTAGCCTTGCCACGCTCAAGTGAAACCTCAGTTTCAGCAATTGAACCATTAATCTCATCCACCTTAGCTTTGACAAGGTTTAGGGATGTTACTACAAAAGAAACTTCTACTTCATCTTCTCCCTCAGCGATCAAAAACACCATGTCCACGATAGCTGTTAAAATCTCAACGCTCTCTAGAAAACCACTCATTTCCACTCAGGAGACATCATTAGTAGGGACCATTCCAACAAACTCAGCTACTTCGACAACCCAGATCTCAATATCCCATGGTACAAGTCGGTTAAAAAATCTTACAACAAGTGAAATCACCAGTACACTTTCAAAAATAACTTCCACAGAAACTTCTGGTTTGTCCTTTAAAACAATATCTACTACTTCAAATGTATCCACTACTGGAATACCAGGAAAAGGATCTCTTTTAAATCTGACAAGCACGTCACCAGTATTTACTACCTCAAATGAAACCACAACCTCTAAAACCCTTTTATTTACTTCTGTAACATCTTCTCCTTTGATCACAACATTAAGAACCACAATTCCAAGGAGTTCTGCGACTACAGTTTGTGGTAGGTAACTTAAGTTATGATTCACAAATCATATACTTGGTGGTCTCAGAAAAACCTCCATCACATCCTTGTGGCTTTTTAAAAAGAAACAATGAATAACAATATAATTTTAAAACATCATGTTTCTGACATTAACAAGCCTCAAGTGTTTCAAAATTCTTAAATTTAACATTCCTTATCCCACCATATAGTTAGCATAACAGAATTTATTTTAAATGTGTGACTTAAACAAATTACAGTAATTTAATTTCTCTTATATTTCCAAGAGAACAGAACTGTAACTGCAATTAAGCTAGAAGATGTCAGCAGCAAGATGATAAGGGTGAGCTGGAGTGGCAGAAACCTCCTTTCTCAGATGGAATACACTGTAAATCTGAAATCTGACTCAGAAATCATCAAAACCTTGTACACTGAAAAGAAAGCTGAATTCATAAATCTGCTTCCTGGAGCAGCTTACACTCTCACCATAGAATATATATCATGCGGAAACAAGGAGGAAATATCGAGAAAAATTATCACTGGTATGTATGTCAACAAACAAACACTTTAAATGTCTGAATTCAAGTTGACCATCAGTAACATAATTTATACTATTTTGGATAAATGTCAATAAGATGATAAAATTAGGAAAATGGTATACACTAGATATTTATTTATGTCATGGAAAAAATAGTCCAAGCTCTTTGTATATTTTCTTAATATAGAATATGTTTTAGGTAAAGTTAATCCCAGCAGTCTTCATAAAATGTTTATATTTTCTTTTCCCTGAAGCTGCCAAAACCTATGAATCCTCCACTCGAATTCCAGAGATTGAGTTTGACCCAGCTTACAAGAATAAGTCAAGCACAGTGTATCAAGATTTTGTTGTAAAATTCACCAAGGAGGTAAAAATATTAGCTCCTAAATGTCATTGATATCCATTAATTGCTTTTCACCAATGCCTATAGTTATACTGAATTCTTTCATTTTTCAGGTAGAAACAAATCTTCCAAAAAAGTACCAGGATCTGATCAAGGACAAGCAAATGATGATAGTGGTGACGCAAATTCGTAAAGGAAGCGTGATTGTCGACTTTGACCTAGTCACAGCCATCAACATCTCTCTGAGCACATCCAACATTGAGGAGAGCATCCTCAGTGCCCTTTTAATGTCCGGACTTGGTGTTGATTTTAACCAAACCACCGTCAGGGGTAGGCATTCAGACCACAAAACACATAAAGTTTAACCCTAAGGTACAGGAACCAAACTGGAAATATGTATATTTAAAGAAAATTTAATCATGGCACTCAATACACTTCACTCCCTCGTTTGCTTGGTTGTAGACATTACTTATTATCATTATATTTTTTTATTTAATTGGCAGACAAAACTTACTTGCATACCTCACAGTTTTACAGTTCATACAGCTGAAGTTGTGTAATTAAGGCTGGCTATAAAGCACTAGCATGGAAATGGAAACATCTGGTTACACAAAAGTCCCCTTAACATCCATTTGTGTGAGAGAGGTTTGTGTGTGGATATTCATGTTGAATACTTTGAATGAACATTTGACCCTCTTTTTGATTTCAGAGGCTAATATTTGCCAAAGGGGGGAACAACTGTGCTCGGAAAATGCAGACTGTATAAGACAAGGGCCATCGTATTCCTGTGCATGCAGGGAAGGATTCATGGCTGAAAGCCCAAATGTTCCTGGTACAGACTGCATAAGTAAGACTGCAACTCAACTCAACATATATACATATATACACATACATATATATACATACACATACACACATACATACATACATATATATACATATATATACACACACACACATATACATATATATACATATACATATATATATACATATACATATATATACACACACACACATATATATACATACATATATATATATATATATATATATATATATATATATATAGACACACTGAGTCAAAGAATATGCATCTGAATGAGTACAAACGTGTTTAGAACATAACATTGATTGTAGGGTGAATAAATAATATTTAAAATGTTAAATTACTATTATAATATTGAATAGAGTACAACTTAATTGACGATGCCCAAATAACTTTCTATCTATCTGTGAGACAGAAAATTCACCGACCGTCTCTGCAATATCCCAACAAACGACTGCAACAGGTAAATAGGAAAAACAAACATGCGTTGATGTGCATTAAAGTATCATTTACGGTGATCTTCTGAAGGCTGTCCTACCTTGTTTCTTTTAAATGTGTTTTCTCTGTTTAACTCGTCGATGGGATATGGTTAAGTTTTATCGCTGTAGTTACTTAATTAGATAGCTATTTGTTTTATTAACGATCCTTTGCGAGGTTACATAATGTTAGTGGTTTCTTGTTTCCCATCCAGCCACTAATAAGTGTAACGACGTCTGTTCATCGCTCGCTCAGTGTGTTCCAACATCAGCCGGCGGCTTCGAATGTCGGTGCCATAAGGGTTTGATCGATAGAAATCTCTCAAATCCCGGAAAACAGTGCGAAGGTAGAAAACAGGCATTCATTTTTCGCATTTAAGTGGATTGAGGACAAGTAACTTGACGCTCTGAATGCCTTGTCTCCAGATCCAATAGATTGTTTCACTCGAGGGACCAATTTATGCTCGCCAGGAAACGCGTGTCTTTTGTCCAAAACCATGTGCTCTCGTAAGTTTCAATTTCATTTTTCCCTCGTCCAGAGGAACGTATTCAGTAATAACACCTGTATTCATGTATAGATGTATAAACTAAATTGCATTTATGTACATGTATCTAAATTTATTATATTTTTTCATTATTGAAAGATTTAAAAATATTTAATGATATGGGCTTGTGATCATTGACTTGTTATTAACGTTGTTGTGAAAACGTTGATTTTCAAGATTTTTGACTCCTCGCATGTTTAATAAATAGTATTATAAAGTTTAAACACCTGTGCCAAACATACTTAAGTCACCACATCATTAAAGGTCCCAAGTCTTTCAACGATACTTTCATGAAGTATTCACGTTTTTTTTTCCCACAATAGTGAAACAAGTTTTCAAGTCTACAGTGGAATTAAAATCCTGGCAATTCAGCCCCGCTCTACACGACTCAGAAAGCAAAGACTGGATCTCTCTATCAATAAATTTCACTATTGCAGTAAGTGAGATTTAGCAAAACACTATGCACGAACGCAAATATGCTTTATTGCATTGGACATGTAACTCATTCACCACTCACGGGCCGGATGCAGAAGTAGATTATTATCCAAATTACGTGTGTTGCCTCAGGTTGTGAACAGGATGCGGTCCGCAATGATGGACGGCTCGTTTGACCTTTCGGTCGTGGGGTTCCAGCGTGGCAGCGTGGTGGTGCATCTAATATTTGGCTTCAATGGTGAAAAAGTCTATGAAGAGAGCTCCTTGAAAACAGCCCTGCAGAACACTGTCCAAGCTGGCCTGGACCCACTAGCCTCTGCCACCTTGGAAAGTATGTACCCGGCCACACGCCGCTTAGCTAACAAGTATTGAGCATCTTTACTTATAGCCGCTGCAGAAGTGTGTGCCCTCTCGCCGTATTCTGAATTATCCATTAAAGAAATGCCAGTGACATGTGTTAGCTGGGATCTGTGCATTGGCGATTACAACTGCTGTTTTCCTGCAGAGATTTTCCCAGCTGGGGAATACTCGGGCGGAGAGTGGCGAGCGGTGAGCATTGCTCTAGGGGTCCTGCTAGGCTTCACCCTGCTCACCGTCATGGCCGCTTTGATCAGCGTCACTGCGAGGAGGGCGTCAGGCAGGCACGCGTCCTACGAACTTCATCAGGAAGAGAACCACACTGAAGCAGCTGTCGGCTCCGCCATGCGTGGATATTACGTTTGACCGGAGGTGTAGCTGTTATTGTGTACATGACTACGACTGCCATTCTGTATAGTTTATCACATTCAGTGGTATGACCTCTTAATACAAGCTCACAGCGTATGGCACCGTCAGATAAATGATTTAAAAAGCGCTATTGCAGCCATGGTGATTCACTCTACGAAAAAAATGTTTTCAATTAACTCTTACAATTTAGAAGCGTTTAGTTTAATTATTTGATTGTCTAATCAATTAAAACACATTGATAAACACAATTATTTTGTTCAGATCAGCGAACTACAAAACAGGGGATTTTACGTTTTTTTTACGCACGTAAAACCTAATTAAGTAGTCAGTGTACTGGGCAACAGCTAATAGTACTTGAAATCCCACACAATTTCCACAGCAGCACCAGAAATAAGTTTACCACGAACCACAGTGGTCTAATGGGTTTCCTGCTGTAACTTGTATTGTGTTTCAGTATGCGTTCTAGCACTCTATTAAACACATGCATACGCTGTTAAATACATACGCTGAACTGCAAGAGTCTGAAGAACGCAGCCTTCAGAAAGTAGCCTAGTCACGGACGGACACGTGGCAGTGTGTGTGCGTTCTGGCTGCTTAGAAATTATCGTAATACTCGGATAGGAGTATTCTTCTAATCACTTATGAATTTTAAAGATTTTTGACCCTGTGTATTTGTTTTTATGTAAAAAAAAATCTTACCACAGAGAAAGAAAAAGTTTATAACTAATTCAACCGTCTTGTCCTCATTTATGTTAAAAAAGAGTATATTTAAGTCCAACCAAAATTGTTGTACTACATCACATTCATAAAACAAATGCATAACAGTTTTTGCTTCATTTTCACAAAATATACATATATATCCTCTTCATCCATATGTTACAAAATAATATTTCTACAACGGTGTGTTTCGTGTAGAATTTTAAAATTGATTTCTTTAACTTCATTGGTCTGCCAAAACTTGATCGGCAAGAGCCATGCTTTTTCCATTCAAGTGAATTCCAAAAGAGTTTTCCTCTCAGAGAGATTTTGTTTTTGTTTTGAAACCGTATATAGTTGCCATATATTTACTATTGTATTTCTTATCAAATAAGCAACAACTAGCAGAAGTCTACTGTTTCTTCTGTCATTCTCCCGAAAACGTAAATGGCTTTTCGTCTGATGAGTTCACCGGGGAGGAACTGCTTTTTGTAACAAAGTTTCTAAAAGTTACTGGGAAGGTATGTAATTCCATTACAAATGCTCATGCACAATCAGGAAACAACAATTTGTTTTTGCAACTAACATGTTTAACCAATTAATTTTAAAGGTATAACTAATATGAATTAAATCCTTAAAGACTCCTACTAATCTTTAATTTGACATGACTGATTTCTTATTATTCCAAACTAAATCAAATAAGGCTTTGTTAATTTCATCATGTCTAATTAGTGACAAATAAGGATAAAGCTGGGTAGAAAAAACAAGAAAGTCCTTCTGCCTTAGATAAAAGTACATAGAGAGGCGCCCGCTGTAAGGCCAATAACAGAGAGGTCTTTTTGGAGCCAGTTGTTAAAAATGCCTTGGTTTTCTTTAGTCTTGACAAAAAATTCTGATGTTGTCAGGCAATAATTTTTTTGTAATATGCACTCCTACATATTTAACACTGTCCTTAACTTAGCAAAGTCCCTCAAATTTACGCAACTTAATCCCACTCTCGACATTAACAAATGCTTCCAGCCCCTCTTGGCTGGAGCCAGGAATGCATGGTTTAAGCATTGGTTGGGCCTTCTTTAAACACGGCCCTGAACTGGAGGTGAAAATGAAAAGGCTACTGGTACCAGTACCCTACAGTATGTCCGGTTTTAGCAGTGGAAAAGCAGCCATTTATGATCTAGGCCATGGGGACCATCTCTTGTCCCTCTTCACCACCCCCTGCAGTCCTCAGACCAACTTGACAAATGAACCAGACATTAAATATCTGCACCTGTGCCCCTTTCCACTCGCCATTTAGCCTCCTGGTTCTTAAGCTGTATGTGACTATACATTTTTTTAATTTATTTTTTATTTTATTAAATTGTATTCATTTCTATACATTGTATATATAAAGCACCATTTGAAAATAAAATTGGATTGATACAAAAGGAATTTAGACTCCCAGTCATGGCTAGAAAAGAGGATGTGTGTTCCCTGAAAGAGGTGAGACATCTGTGTTCACCCCCAGTCTCGCAGGGGACATTATTAATTAATGTTCCCTCTCCATGCCTCATTATGTTCGACGGGATCACTTCCTGTAAGATTTACCTCCCAGAGGTTCTTCTAGAAAGGGCTTATAGTTATAGGTGGCTAGTAGCGTGATAATACCATTTCCTTTTTTTATAATGAACATTTCACCACCAGTATAGGTTCATACTACTTACCTCAATTACCCTGGTCAAATGCATTTATTTTAGTATAATCATTTAAGTACAGTTTAGTTACAAAGTCAGCCCAAGATTATTCGTATAAAATTTTTCAATCAAGCATGTTTTCTTCATGGTTCATATATGTTGTGCACAGCATGATACGTTTTCAAACAATTGCAATTGGAAGGATAAGCAGTCACCACCCAATCTCTAAAACCCTGGGCTAAATGACTAGTAAGCAACACATATTATTGATTATTGAGTTTAAAAGATGTAGTCTGGTGGCAGTTTTTGTCTGTAAAACATCTTATTGAGAGAAAATCTCAACGTGAGATTTTTAGCTTTTGACCCCAGGCATCTGTCAGTGATTGTTACCCTAAGAAAATTGACCTGGCCTGTGGGAGAACTTTAATAAATTACAGGCTGGGTCCAAAAATTATGCCGCCGGTTAATGTCAGAAGCCTTTAAACAGGTGCCTCCTCCTTATAGCTGCTTTCTCAGTGGCCTTTAATATTTTAAACTGCTCTCCGCGTTCTACTCTACCAAAACTGAATTATTCAGCTTTCTTTCCACAAGATGAATGAAACCCTAACTGTTACTATACTCAGAACCTCTTTTCTATTTGAGTCTCCTTATTCATTCAATTTGCGACTGTGGTATAAAAAAATGACAGAAATCAAATCCCAATGTGAAATTTGATAGATTGTGACCTGATCTGTAAAGTGATGCAGGATCCAATACTTGAAGGGTGGAGAGAAGGTCAATATCTCAAAGAAGAATATCCTAAAACATTTTGGGACACGCGTTTGTAAAGCCCTTTTCATGTGTCAACATTTGTTTCATGATCGGACGTGTATGCACCCTAGAGGCTGGTGCATTGATGTCATTATTACAGGTAAAATGCAATGGTCAAAACTATCCCTTGTCTTATTAAGGGTTGTTGTCATTATAGAGGACAGCTAACAACATAATCAAATCAGCAGTTAAAGACCGATGATCAGCCGCTCTCCATTTCCTTGGGCTCCTCTCCATGTCCTCAGTGGACCCATTCTAGCTGACAGGGCAGAGGAACCACTTTCACCCGAGCACGCGTAATGTCCCTGAAAAATGAATGTGCCGTTTAAATATTCATACTTTCCAAGCACCAAATTTTCACATTTCTCTGACAATTATTTATTTCAACACCCAATCCAGTCTACTGCTACTGTCACAGAGCAGGAATGGATAAACCTACAAGCATTGTTGCAAAAGACTTAACAAATATTAAATAAAAACTTTATTAGCCAACCATTAAGAACATGTGGTGATTTAAAAAAATAAATTAATAAATGTAGTATGAATATATTTACTATATGGACAAAAGTATGGGACACCTACACATTACATCTACGATAAAACCCTATCGTACACCTTTGGGAGGAACTAGAACAGAGATTGCGAGCCAGGCCCTCTCGCCCATATCAGTTTCTGACCTCACAAATGCTCTTCTGGAAGAATGGGGAAAAATTCCAACAGACAAACTCCAAAATCTTGTTGAAAGCCTTCCCGGAAGAGTGGAAGCTGTTATAGCTGCAAAGGGGGGACCAACTCGATATTACTGCCTATGGATTTATAATGGGATGTCATAAAAGCTCCTGTGGGTGTAATGTGTAGGTGTTCCAATACTTTTGTCCATATAGTGTACATAAGGGCAAAATGACTCACAAGCATTTGCTGTGTTAAATCGGTTACATCAACCCATCGTTCTTATTGACCCAAGTAGACTCAAATTGACAATTATAAAGACTTTCAGAGTTGAAAGTGTATGTCAATAATGTTCTCTGTAGTATTCAATGCTGTTTTGGAAGTATTTCATTGAGAACTCCCCACCATTATTACTATTATTCTTATTCTATAAGCACCTTTCATAAACCTGTTGTTGCAGGTTATGAAACAAAGACAAGAAAAACTCCACCACTCCAGGGATGGCGATAAAAGATAACAGAGGTCATTCATAAATTCCAACACCATTTAGCAGACCATAGAAAAATCCATCAGAGGAATCAGGGCTTCATTGTAATTCATGCCACACTTGGCATGCATAAAAGATTTTTAAAACGATAGTGTTCTGTGTTCTGCTTATAATGGCGTTGTTCACATAACAGCAGCAGACACTGGCATTGGGAGATGGAAGCTGGGGCCTTCTATTGGACATTGGCCAGGTTTGGGTAACTCAATATGCTTTACATAAATCAAGTGTGTATTTTACTAGTTGTTATTTTCTCAAAAGGAATCAGAGTGTATTCTGTGTTAAATCCAGGGTGTAAATCAAGTGTAATCTCTGAAAATACAAAGCAATTTATTATTGAAGCCCCCATGTTGAACAAAAGACTCAGGATGCAATTTATTTTTCCTTCTTTTGCATTTATTAATAGTTTAAATAAACTGCAAGCAAAGAACACACACGTCACACGTCTATATTCGCAGCACACGACTTGTGGTCTTTTTTTTGTTTGTTTGTTTTGTTTTTTGTTGTTTCCGGATTGCTCTAAAACAGCGTAAGGGGTAGCACCGTGGAGGCGTGGCCAACATGCCACAGGTGCAGCTCTGAGCAACAAGGCCCAAAGGCTGCAAAATGGTAATGGAGCCATGGCCATCCGGCTGGGGCCATGGGCACGGGGTGTTTGGGATGTGAACACAGGATGAATCCGGGTGATGGGGCACTTGAACACCCCCCAACTGACACTGCCGCCTTTAGGTTGCGGAGCTGTCCCCTTATCACAGGATCATGGATGGAGAATTAATTTTAAAAAGCTTCATTACTATAAATGCCACTCACAGGAAAAGTAAATAGCCCATGGGGGTAGAGAGAGAGAATATGCAGGTAAAAAGCATCCCTTACAGGTTTCACTCAATGGCACCAGGAATTTAAAAGTTATCGCAGTGATTCTGGAGTAACAGTTATATGTTTGGAACAGTGTGGCCAAATGACAGGAGTTCTACATCTATGCATGTGCCAAGGCCAACTATGCACAGCGAAGAGGAACTGGTAATTGCTGTCAAAGGTTTGCTTTTACCTCGTCTCAAATCCTGTCCTCATTTCCTCCATCCCAGTCACTCAATAACACAGATCGTACGTGAGACTCGATTTGTCTGCTTTTGACCTTTATAAATTTAATCTTTGGACGCATACGATAGTTGAACAACTGAAATTAAATAAAAATTTTTCTTTAAAATTGATTTTATATAAATATATTCCAATTGGCTCATTTAATCATTATTGGTTTGAAAGTGATAAGGAAATACACACTACACTGCTCACGCTTCAGTGAAGGCACTGGTTGCATGCTCATATCAATATGACTGATCCAGTACAATCTAATTTAAGAATTAAATGGATTTAGCTACCCCCACTCACTGGAATAAGATGTGGAAGAACTGGGCTCCTCAAGCAACCCATGATTTGACACCCTGCAAGCAGCCTGTATGCCTGTCGTTTCGCAGGAGACATCATCCTCATCATTATTATTATTTTTACCATCTCATCTAAGCTGCCCCTATCCAGGTTCTGATTGAGTGCAGCGTTAAGAACACAAACAGAATCATCAGCAATTTAAATGCAAAGCTTTTCAGAGCGATACAATTTTCAAAGCAAGCTAGCCTAAGCATATGAAGCTTCATAAAAGTTTTTTTTTTTTTTTTTTTTTTAACTGTACTGTACAAAAATCTTGATAAATGCAACAACAAAAAATCCATGTACCATGGATTGGCTCGTCTATAGCTTTAACCACAGGACAACCACACGGATTGGCTTTTCTGTGGCTGCAACCACACAAGAGAGCCACACTGATTGGCTTTTCTGTGGCTGCAACCACAGGAGAGCCACACTGATCGGTATGTCTTAACATCAACCACAGACAAGCTGCAGTTATTGACTTGTATGTATTTTCATGCAGAACAGAGGAATCATGTCAGTTTCCATGAGCAATTGTGGGTAGCCATGGAAACCATGAAGTAGCGCGTGGGTGTGAAGGAGGAAGTGGATGCTAAGTCACATGAAAACTGCCCTTACGCCACGGTGGAATCAAGACCAGCACTGGGGGACTCAGTGAACTGAGAAGCACCAAGAAGGATGGGGCAGGGGAAGGAGTGAGAGGCAGGAAGAGACTGAACAAAAGCGCATGGCTCTCCAGGTTCATTTTGCAGCCTTTGTTTCCCACCAAAAGACAAACAGATAAGTAAATAAACAGTAGAAGCGCAATGACTTCACTCTTTGGCCTCCGCCAGTTTGTTGTTGATCTCCTTACTTTCCTTCTTGCCCCTCTCCCCAGGCGTGGAGGCCGCCTCCTTCTCTGATGCCTTTTTCTTAGCACCTCGCACAGACGAGAGCTGCTTCTCTTTGGCCTTTTTCACGGGTTTACTTGACGACGTCATCTTCGCTGGTTTACTAAGGCTGGACGATGTCATCTTTTTGGGTTTGGATTTGGGAGTGCTGGGTTTCTCTGCCTGAAGAGATGGAAAGTTCAATTTGAAAACCAACAAACCACAAGGGGAAACAATGCAAAGGATACACTTCCAGGCAGTTTTTTGCAGGTATTTTAAAAAATGTACTCTGGTTAGTCTCAGGGGACAAACTTACACCAGCAAAAATGTATTTTTAAGTAGGCAAGGAGAGGCTACAGATTAAATGCACTGCAATTGTCCCCAATTATGCAGGTGTTCAGAATGTGACACAGAACCAATCATGGCTCACCCATTTGAGAAGGAGACAGTGGATCGAGACACATCCATTTGAGGGAGAGACAGTGAAATGAGGCACAACCACTTAGGAATGAGACAGTGGATTGAGGCTCCTACCTTCATGAATTCTTTGCTGGGATCATTGTACAGGCTACGTATCCTCCGACGGTCGGTTATCTTGTTGTCCGTGGGAAGGTGCTTGGTCTGCTCCCCCTTGAATGTGGCGTTATAGCTGGTCTCCAGGTTGGCTTTGCCCTCCACAGGGTGCACATATTGTGACTTGGCCTTGATAGGCTTCACCGGCTTCACATCTGCGTACGCTTTGAATTCGTTCCTGAGGAGACAGAAGACGACACAGACAGATGAAACAAAAAAAAACAAGAGCAAACGACTGAAACTTCCGTAACACACCCTCGTGAGAGTTGAGAAGAGGGTTATTTTTTTTTCTTCAAATATGGCTGGGGACATGTAATTCTTTCTGCACGTCACCAGCATCAGGTCATAATGATGTTGATAAAACTAATACGTCTTTGAATTAGAAACAGACCAAGTTCTGTGTAAAATTAGTTTTCATTATCAATCAAATGAGAGCTCAGGTCAGTGTAGAGAACACATGGTGTATCCTTTAAGGATAGAGCATATTTTAAACAAAATTTTAAATACAAAAAGCACACATCAGCAAGATGTATGTATTTTCTTGAAAGGACCAAAGCACTACCGTAGATTAAACTGATGTGACCAATGAAATGAAATGAAATAAAAATGAAACTTAACTTACACAAAAAAAAAAAAAAACCAAAGTTTCTTGCCATAAAATACATTTTTAAATTATATAAAAATAAACTTGAAATATTTGTAAAAAAATACTTTTAAAATAATACTTTATAAAGTCTCCCATGTTTAGTACTGGCCATTATGGTTTCACTGTTTGCTAAGAATGGACAAACAGCCAGTGGACCTTGAATTACTTGTTTGTTTCATTACAAGTAATGTGGAGTCATCCCTTGCTGGCACGCCATCCCAGCAGCCAAGACGTCAGATCCAGGCCTTCAGAGCGATGACTCTGAGGCAGCTGGACAGCTGGAGGGATGTTAGAGGCAGGAGGGGCAGGTGATGTGATGAAGAAATGTGACAATGTGTGCTCTCTCTCGCTAGCCTTTTTTTTTTAGACCCAGATGGCGGGGGAGAAATTCGGGCTCCTTTTACTTGGGCACTATCGATTAGGCAAAACCACAGGCGAAGGTGAATGCAGGCCAGATCAATACTGCAACAATCCAACCCGTAAAAACGAAAGTGTATCAAATCAGTCTTATTCCCCAGTTACAATAGAGAACGTTTTAAGACCATCAGGACCAGACTAGCAGACTCCTACAATATTGATGAGGTATTGTTATTCCATCTTTAGACAAAGGTCTGACACACACACACACACACACACACACACACGTACGTTTGTGATTTAAATATATAGATGTGATTTTAAAAAATAAAAGTCTTATATGTCTTATAAATCAATCAGGCTGAAAATAAGTGCATTTGAGCTGAAAGCCTAAAACAGCAGCAATAAATGTGACACAGGACGAAGTGGCTTTAATATGACATAGGTGAGCAAAGCAAACTGACATGGACAGCTGCCAGTATGGTATTAACTGCAACTTTTTCCTTTAACGCCATTCCCACTACATTGCATCACAGAGCAGCACCACATTTTTTGGTGGTTTTAAATTCCCAATACCCTCAGACGTGCCTCACTTTCCTTGGTTTCGCTCGCCTGATGCAAGCAGTCAGGATACCTAATGGACAAAGGGGGCTGTGAACATGCTGCAAGCTATTTACCTCAAACAGGGCGTGGTCTTTAGTTGGCTCATAGAGATGAAACAAGGTCAGAATTATCAGACACTCCCAAACCTTTGGAAAACAAACTTTACTTTGAAGTCAATTCATTTCATGGACCAGACGAATAAATAGGAGCAGTCCAGTCATTAATTAGGCAATTCATTTCTGTCTTTTACAAAAAAGGATTACATGGTTAAACATTGCTCACAGCGAAAAAGACCAACTGAGATCTTAATGTTAATGTACAAAAGGCAGTGGAAAAAAAACAGTGAATTCTGGACCAGCAAGCTCCTAGTCCAGGCATCTCACCTCTCCTTGGTGCTGGAATGAGCTAGCTGACATTGTCAGAACCGCTGAGTCACCGGCCATGGACTGGCGCAGGAAGTGGTTAAAGGAAAAGGCCAACTATAAGGGCGTTGGACAATAAATATTGGCAATAACAATCTAAAGGAATCGGCAGCACACAGTGTAGTGGTGCAGTGGGTAAGGTATCGGAGGAAAAGTGTTGTAACGGAGGGGGGGTCAACTTGGAACACTACTGTTTTTTCTATTAACACTTAATTGCTACAGTATGATATATAAATTTGTACAAAAAAAAAAATCTATGCAAGCTCCATGGAACAACATCTGCTATACATCAAAAACGACATTATATATTATTGTATACAAATTCACTGACGTGAACTTAGAGGTATTTTCTCACTTTTACCACCAGAAAACATAGTAATACGTATCCATTTGTTAATTTATTGTATTTACGTTCTGTAGGAAGAGCCGCACATATCCGATACAGACAAATTCTAGTTGCGGAACAGCATTAAGTTATGGTCCCTTTCAAAACAATAAACATATACACACACACACACACACACACACACACACACACACACACGTGTGTATATACGAATTAAATCCAGACTCACCTGTAAGAGCTCCCGGCCGTTACTTCGCGCTTTATCTGCCTGTTCAGCGCGTCTGCGGCCGCCCTTCCCTTGCCCTCAACAGCAGAACTCCCCGGTTGCTTTGCTTCACCTTTAATGCTAACATTCTCGGCTACCTTCTCCTTCTTGACTTGGTTCTTTTTCCTCTCTTTGACCTCCTTCTCGTGCACCCTGTCGGCTATTTCACTTTTCTCCATACCGCTGTCCTCCTCCGCAGGGGCAGAAGCGGGCCTGGACCGTGGAGTTCGCTCCACGGCAACCGAGCTCGCTGGGCTGGGTTTGGGAATCCAAGGATGGTCACGCTTGTTCGGTATGGGCCACGGCTTGAAGTCCTTCTGGTACTGCGTCTCATTGTTGAACGGTGTCTCCGACGGATGATAGTCATTTTTCGGTTTGCAGCTTGGCTCCGGGCGTACTTTCCACGCTCTGAAGTCTTGGCGCATCACAGACGCGCTCGAACCTTCAGCAGCTTCAGCAGCACCTGCGACGGGCGGCGCCCGAGGAGCCTCCTCCTCATTGCTAAAGGAGGGTTGCTTTTCTATGGTGACCCGCGCTTGAGGATGCGGTTGTTTAGCCTGCTGGTGCAAATGGAGAAGCTGCTCGTCGCTTACATTGGAGTACTTTGTAAAAACCAAAGGCACCGCAATGTCAGCCTTGTCCAGCTCACTCCAGAAGCGGTTGATGCAACACGCCCTGGTAATGCAGGGCCACGCCATAGTTACGGCGAATAAATATATAAAATGTTAGCAAGGATAATAATAAAATACAATAAAAATGATGACCTTAAGCGTCCAACCTGCGGTCAGTAGGCTACCTTAAATTGCCGAATATGGATGGGTTTGAAAAATCGAACTCCCTCTTCAGACAAAATGGGCCGTGAAATCTTCTGCAAGAAAGGGGGAAAATGTCCGCAATATATTAATCTTCCCCCAGTTCCTTTACGACGGTAGAGAGTTAATCCATGGTGAATGAAACAAAGCAGAAAACACTTGCCGAGTCAGCCTTTTCCCTGTTTTTTATATTAATTTTTATTATTTGTATTATTATTATTATTATTTTAGATACAGCGTAACGGAGATTGTTGAGCTCTACAGCCTATCACAAACTGCTCTCTGAGACAAAACGACCACACCCGTTTCCCGTGAATCCCGAGAAGAAGCCTTGCATCGGAACTGGGCACCTGCCTCGGTCAGAATCAGCAACTGCGTGGGCGGAGTCTACTCGCATTTAACTGTTCGCAGTCGGAAATAAATAACGAGGATAGATGCGACCCAAGAAATCCTGATTCTGCCTGATATAAGATCACGAAATGTGTCGGTAAATCAAAACGACTCAATCAATCGATCAGATCTTTCAAGAATACCGATAGGAAGCACGCAGTTGGGTTTATCAATTCACAGTTTATCACACATTCAGTAACATCAGTCTATTAAACTTAAGTATGGAAACGCCATTCTCACCAATACTTCTTAATATGTTTGTTTAACATACATTGATTAATGAATGAACATAACGACTTTGGCGTCTCTACATCTTGTGAAATCACAATAAATATTAATCGCGCGAATTTCTTTCCAGAAAACTGTTGTTCAATGTACGATAATTGCTGTGATTTGTTGTTCTCGGGGTTTACGCTGACGAAGACTGCAGTGAAGACCCCCGACTGTTCTCTATCCCCTCTAGCCAGCGCAGCTAGAAAAAAAAGAGGTCGCGTCGCTCCCAGTCCTGGGAACGACGCGCTGTACCAGTGTCTTAATTTTAAACCTGCTGTGTCATCCTCCTCGTGCCCGCTCTTTATTGGGGACAAGCCCTTCATAGGGTAGTCTACATATTCCTTGGCGTTTCTCTTAGCTGTGTCTGAGAGAAGAAAAAAAAAAAGTTTATTATTGATGCATCTGAGACGGAGAAATTCAGTATATGAAACTTAATACATTTCTCCATCGGAAAACGCAGTCAATTTAACACTCTGTGCCAAAAATGCTCTATAACGAAATAAATGTGCTTGGGTTATAGGTTAATTGCATTCAAGCGAACCTTAAATGTACAAGTACCACACATGTAGTGGACCAGCTTAATTTACATTTTTCTACAGACACCCTCCCCGGTTCCAGCAATATGTTTTCCATCAGCAGTGTCAGTTGGTCGCCGGCGCAATTCGGTTCCTCTGTCCTTTCTCTGACTACCCGGTTGATCAGCGCGTCGAGATCTCTAAGCATAGGCTGAATCTGCCTTGGAGCTTAAGCAGCCCGTAGTGCTGAAGTGCTAACATCAAGCCTCGACGTAGCGTAGGGTTATGGCTAATTTGTGCCCATTAAGGGAAACTAGTGAAACATTTTCTAGGCGCTCATAAGAGGATGCGTTTTATACATAGTGTAAAATGTAGTGTAGGGAGGGGACCTTATTTCCTGTGGCTAACAAGGACATTGAATGGTGAAAGGTTTTCAAATATAGCCCAT
This sequence comes from Hiodon alosoides, assembly GCA_025775065.1. Taxonomy (NCBI): domain Eukaryota; kingdom Metazoa; phylum Chordata; class Actinopteri; order Hiodontiformes; family Hiodontidae; genus Hiodon; species Hiodon alosoides. The sequence goes on from JAOYSI010017323.1 coordinate 17,415, forward strand.
AATAACGTTGTGCAATGTGCACAAAATTATAACAATGTAGTAGGAAAATTAAGCTACATCTGTATATAAATCATAGATTTTAAGTCAAATGTATGGATAAGGCCTTGCGCCTAAATTTTTGTGAACAAGTGAACAATTTTTGACCCTCAAAATAAATAAAATAGTCCACAATGCATGGCAAAGGTAACACCGTGATGTTTACTTTTAAAATGCTAATATAAACTATTCTGTATTTTGTTTTAAATTGCTATCATATTTACATAATTCAACGTAGTAAGAGCACACTTTTTGATGTAGGTAAAGCTTCAACTCTGTAGCAGTCTCATTGAGGCTGTGTCATTGGCCTGTGATTTGGGGTATAAAATAATACAGTGCCCTCTGCTGGCAAATAATTTCGTCCCTCGCAACACGTGTTGGTTGCAACTGGCCGTGTACTTTCCCATTGTGAGCTGCAATAGTGCCACCCAGTGTTAGCACTATTTTTCCAACTCACTAAGAAATTTTGGTTTAGTTTTTCTCAACTTTTATACACTTGAAACTATGCATTCCTATACCAAAACAACCTGTTGATTCCGCCTAACTCAGGAAATCTCCTGCAAAATGAACATCGATTTCAAGACCTAGAAACGCTTCCCAAAATCAGACATTCTCATCAAACATACACATGAATCATCAAAATGCGGTGTCTCTCAACTCAATAAATCAATTAATTCAATTTTTTATTGCACATTTTTGCCACAAAGCGAACAGATTACATCTTCCAGAGAGAATAGAAAAACCAGAAACCAGCCCAACAAGAAAAACTGGAAATTGATTATCTGACACCAGATGAATTGGAGAGAACCTGGAAAATAACATAATAGCAGACACATACAGAACAAAGGAAACCGTGAGGAGCTGACTGGATAGTTTTGCCGCCTCTTGACTTTGCGCAAGGTTTTTGTTTTTGGTTCTTCTGCCAGGGCTACACCGGAGATAATGCCCCTCTTCGGACTGACCACAGCTTATCTCACCCATGCTAGGGAGAGGGGAAGGAAAAACAATAAAGAACCGCAGAATATGGTTTGAAGCTGACAAACAACAGAGGTGGAGTAAATTAATTCAGTGTTGAATGTCAATTATCTAGCCTCAGCATTAGTAAACTATGGCAAAATACAAAAGCAATTAAGTGTTGAGATGCAGGGGCAGGTAACATAGCAATGGAGGTGGTCCGATCCAGATTGGCATAAGGATGATTCATAGCGATTGCAGTATTTACGCACCAAAATCTTGTGAGGGGTAGAATTCATGCCACATTGCGACTATCTGGATGACATTTCTTTGAAAATGCATATGAGTTGCTGAATTGCTATTAAATGGAAAACCTATTTTTAAAATTATATTTATAGAAGTAGTCAAAGTAGCCAGCTGGAATCAGCAAGGTCATTTTAATGACATATTTATTACCTACTAAACATTCTAATTGGAAGGAAACCAACTGAGAAACTAAGATAGGACTTGAATACATTCAATATACTAATTAGCATAAAGAAGTGTGGTGTTAACTGTTTGTAGTTTATTTTCCAATGGTTTCAGATATTCTGGGAATAGAAGAGCTTTACTGACACTGTCAACAAAGTTTAACACCATCTGTTCCTTATTTTAATCCCAGATAACAAAGGCGACCAGTTTGAAACCAGGGCAAATATATTTTGGCTGTCATCCCGGTGTCAAGGGCATTCACTAGTTCTGGCATCCGGAATCTTTATCCGGGCTGAGTCACATGATGCCACTGAAAGTGTTCCACAGCTTAAAATCAGGCAGAGAAACAAATAAGTTTTTCTGAAACTCAGAAAAAAGGTTTTCGCATTGAGAAGCCTAGCCTCTCAGATTTTATGTTCATGTTCCACTTTATTTGGCTGTTTTTGTTTGTTTCTGTTCTTTGATTTGTTTCTGTTCTTTGACTGAATAAACCAAATAATTTTTTTTGGACCACGCTGCATCAAAACACACTTGAACTGTGGTCTGTTACCAGTTCCACTACAAAGATGCAGTCCAAAATAACTCATCTACAAACATTTAGCCAATGTTATTTGTTTTGTTCCTCTATGAGTAGCCTTCCTGTTCACTGAAAGCTGAGTTGGAGGCCAAGGTTCTACTGCCCAGGAGACCAGTTACAAGCTGCTCTCAGTCCAAGGAAGAGCTCTCTGGGCAACTGTGTATCAACAGTCCCCTTAAGGGGTCCTCTTACCCCTGGTGCAAGGGGTGAGAGGTGTGTTAATAAAGTGGCAGCTGAGTAAAACACCAGAATGGGACCACTCAGTTACGGATTTTAACCTCCAGTTGTATAAAGTTGGTGTTTATGTTGGTGTCTGTCTTTTTCCGACTGCAACAGGGAGCACAGAGCTGCGCTGCTCAGAGTTGGGTTAGCTCATGTTGTGTGTGGCAAGTTCTTGGCTACCAGGCACCTGCTGGCCAGAAGTGCTGTCGAAGGGATGTGCCTGTCTTCCAGTTGGGGCTGAACCTCCAGTAAAGTGCTGTGTGGCCTGAGCATTTAAACAAATACAGAATTTGAGCTTGTTTTTCTCCTTTGGTATTCCAGGTTTTTTTTTTTTTTTTTTTTTTTTCATACCCCAAAAAAATTTTTTCACAAATTTAAAAAAATATTTTTTTTTTACAATTATAATTTGAAAACAAAAACAAAATCACATTTTCTTGATTACTATTTGTGAAATAAACTGTCTGAAATACATACCATTTGGTTTTATGGAAGATTTATGACAGTTTATTCATCAAACGTTACGTTCAAGAGCAGGTCTAATCACAGAATAAATACATTGGTTGTTGATTTAGTGTTGGCATTGGATTTTAATTGTTTCTGGAACCACCCTAAGACAGGTGCCCTGTCCTTGCACGTGCGAGAAAGAATAGAATAGAATGCACGGTTGACTGGGATTGTGTCAGAGCTAAAGCAATTGCTAATGCAATCATTGTATTCCTGGCAGGGAAATGTGCAGTGGTCAAGGTGTCAGACAGGGTGCTGGCTCTAGCTTAGGGTTGGGCAGAAACTGGCAGAGTTTAAGTACAATTCCGAGATTCTATTTCTGGTCTTTATCTCAACAATTAGTGTTAGGCAGGCTCCGTGACTCTTCTGGCAACTCACTGATAGACCTGCTTGGCTGCATTTTAACTTACTTTCCCCGGAATGGAGCGTATTTTGAAAAGCTTAATGGAATGTGTATCTGCAAAAGCAATGCAATGTTTTGTTAGGATTTACTTTAATTTGATTATCAACATGAGCCCACTTGTAATTTATTACCGCTGCGTATGATTGCACAATGAACATGAATGAATGAATTTCATAACATTTTATAAATACGTAAACGGTCCCCCTGGCACATGGGCTCAATATTAGATTACAATTTCGAGGATTTATATTTAATATTGTCCTTCAGTTTTTGGTGATTGTAACGATGAGCTCTACTGTGGTTCGCGTGTAATGTAATTTATGTGGGTTTTTTTCCCCGCATGTTTTAATATAAATAACTTGCTGCAGAAACACTGTAGTTAGAAACATTAATTAACACAATAACCATATATGAAAGAAAGGATACATGAGAAATTTAACGTTCCAGAAGCACGTGATCCACCTTGCGCTTGCATCGTCCCTCCTCCTACAGTCAAATAACAGCGCAGAGAGTGGAGGCGAGCAGTCTGCGAGTGGTACAGTCGCCTTATATCCAGTTTTGAATACTTATACTGCAGTTATGAAGACTGTTCTCGCTGCATACTCTGCTGTCCTGCGAGGTAAGCCCATTTATAACGCCACTCTGTGAATGTCATACCACACATTAATCTATATATTTATTTGAGGGGTGCGTTTTCAAATAACACGTCAATATAAAATACGCAGTATCTTTTCAGGACTAGTAAATCAGACTTTCGGTATAATATAAAATGTATAATATCGTACTTTGAAAGTTTGTTATGCCCTGAATTTGTGTGTAGTCTGCTGCATAACGAAATTATGATGGTTATTACAGTAAAACGTTAGCTGTAAACGTAACCTTAACGAAACTGCAATTCTCTGCCATCGGTTGCTTTGGCTGGTTGGGAGGTGCTGCGATGCAGGATTTTATGCATCTCGAGTATTCGTTGGTTGTGGTTGTAATGAAATGGAGGAGTTACATAGTAATTAGAATTAAAATCTAGAGCAAAATATCCCAGCAACTTTCTTCGCGATAATCAAGTTAACGCGCTAATTTAATGGGGAAATGAATATTGTTACGCTAAGCACGCTCTTCTAAAGACCCCCCCCTTCATGCACAGGCGTCGGCTCCGCCTTCTCCTTGGCCTTGCGGGAGCTGCCCTGGGTGTCACAGGCCTACTGCTTTCAGGTGGAGAAACCGCTGCTGGAGAAACAACTGCAGCTCTTTGCTGTGTTGCAGTGGCTCATCTCAGCCATCTTGATGGGTAAACATTGCCCCCCTCCAGTCCATGCTAGTTAACTGCGTTCATGTCTTAAGGGAGAGTGCTCCTGCCTTAAGCAAGCCTGGTACACACAATTTCCTCCCCTAACAGCTGCACCACAATAAAAGGGAACAGCTGTATCACGACAACAATTATTATAATAATTTCAGGCTGTGCATGTGCAGGATCAAGGCTCCTTGTAATGCATTCTGGACTTCTGCATTCTGGCACTGAGAATGGTTACATCAGAAATATTCAGTAGTGAATTAATGATGCTTTAAAAGGCTTCCATAACGTGACACACAGCACACCTACACCCCCAGGTGCGGTCTCCACGGTGGCTCTTCTCTACCTGTGCACTACAGACTTCTGGGTTATTCCCGCCATGTACTCGGCATGGCTCATCCTGGACTGGAACACACCCACAAAAGGCAAGTGGCATCGTACTGTCAAACGGAAGGGACCGGAGCATCCCAGTTTCCCTTTCATCCAATTATTCCAGCATGTTGAGCCGTCACCTCAGTACGGTTTATGATGAAATTGGATTAATGTTGACCCTCCATCCTCCACCCTCCGTCTTGCTGCGTGCCAGGTGGTCGCCGGTTCTCACGAGTGAGAGGCTGGAGCATGTGGAATCACTTCCGAGACTACTTCCCCATCCGGGTGAGCCTGCCTTTCTCACCCTCCCGTACGACCTTGTTAGCCAGGGTTGTCTGAGCTCCCCTGTCTGATTGTCTCCCCCAGCTGGTCAAGACGTGCAGCCTGCCGCCGAGCAGGAACTACATCTTCGGCTATCACCCTCACGGCATCTTCAGCTTCGGAGCCTTCTGTAACTTTGCCACGGAGGCCAATGACTTCTCCAAGAAGTTCCCCGGAATCAAGCCTTTCGTGGCCACCCTGGCGGGCAATTTCCGACTCCCCGTCGCAAGGGAATATTTGATGGCTGCCGGTGAGCCCTTTATATCGTAATCAAGCGTGAGGAAACCAGAAAGGGGGAGCGGTAAATAATTACTCATGAGTGCGAAGAAATGCTGAATCTTCGAGAGCTTTTCTACATTAATTAAAGTTATCAGGTCAGCTGACTTGAACCTTTGGTGCGTCTGTATTACACAGCTTAATGCTGACCTGCTTTTGTTCAAGATAAATTGGGGCAGTGATATTTAATATTTTAAGGTATTTTAAGGTGCTGAAAATGCAGGCCTCCTCATAACTTTTGTATTTTACAATTCTCAATGACCCCAATACAGCACTTTGAGTTTTCATTGTAGATTTGTCGGGCCGAGTAAAGAAAGTCTTTCCCTATGTATAGTAACTGCCAAAATAATTCATGCCGATATTGTATGCATTCTAAGCTCGCTCCATCTCTGTCTTGCAGGCATATGCCCTGTAAGCCGCAGCACCATCAAGTTCCTCCTGTCACACAACGGGACGGGCAACGCTGTCGTCATTGTCGTAGGGGGTGCAGCCGAATCCCTAAACTGCACTCCGGGCACAAACTCGGTCATCCTGAAGAATCGAAAGGGCTTCGTGAAACTGGCCCTGCAGCAAGGGTAAAACTAGGGTGGGGTCACTCTGTGATATATTGCAATTTTCTCCCTAGGCGACAGTTTAAAATCCAAACAGATATTTTTGTCAGTATCTGACCTGTCGCTGATACAAAATACAACTGGGATGAATTTTTTTTCCTGTTATGTTTCCGATTAGTTTTTATTTCTCTCGCCCTCTTTTTTCCATTTCTCCAATCTCTGTATGTGCTTGGTGACAACTTTTAGTTGAAAGCACTATGTCAAATTTACAATTTCTACATTCTTTCACTTAGACAGCTGAATATTTACTGAAGCAAATCTGGTAAAGTTTCTTGCTCACGGCTGGGGTGGGACTTGAAATGACAACCTTTCAGTCACAACTCTTGGCACACTCTGCCACCAGCTGACTGACTGACTGTTTGACTCACTGGTTTTCTTCACCGCCTTGACACCGCAGAGCCGACCTGGTGCCGGTGTACGCCTTCGGGGAGAACGATGTGTACAGGCAGGTGATCTTCACCGAGGGTTCCTGGTGGAGACGGGTCCAGAGGAAGCTACAGAAGTGGCTGGGCGTCGCCCCCTGTGTGTTCCTTGGGCGAGGTCTGCTCTCCGCCGACTCCTGGGGCATGGTGCCCTACTCCAGGCCCATCACCTCCGTGGGTAAGCCGTGGGTCCTTCTCTCAGGGTCTGATTCGTTTTTTGAGATGAACCCTCTCCTTCCCCCATCACACAGATGTATCGCAAATGACTGATTGCCATCTTGGTGGAGTTGAAGATAATCAGAGAAATCCAGAAAATGCTAGTAAGAATAATAATAATTTGGTACATCCTCATGTTTCATGTTTGGATTATCTATTTAAAAAGTTGAAACCAGTACTGCCCTTAAATCACATTATTATTTTTATGATGTATTGACTTTTGCACACCATGAGTAGACAGGATTTCTAATTTATACAGACACCGTCAACACAGGCCGCAGTAAGTAATTACCCTGAACAACCTCGACAGACACATGGGTGTTGGACAGGGGACTAAAGGGCAAGGGCATGTCTGTCTTTCCAACATCCGTGTGTCTTTCAGTGGGAGAGCCCATACCGGTGCCCAGGATCGAGGAGCCCTGTCAGAAGGTTTTGGACCAGTACCACGGCCTGTACGTCGACTCCCTCCGCAAGCTGTTTGATGCGCACAAGACCCGCTTCGGCCTGAAGGACACCGATGTCCTGGAGGTCGAGTGAAAACCAGTGGGAGAAACCAGGTCCCCTCGTTTCCCCGTTGTGAATCCAGGATGACATCCCGGGGTGAATCCGGGCATCGGGAGGTTTGGAGAAGTGAACCTGCTTGCTTTTATTTTCTGTAGAAAAATGCGATGCGCAGGGTATCCAGCACACCGCCATGCATCGTGGTTATTTTTAGAGCAATGCCGTGGAGGAGAGTGCTCAGCAGGCACAGGAACTCCAAATCAATGTTTGTCCAGCTGGTCTGGAGGATAAAGTCTGCTTTACATATTAACCAGCTCAGTGCCAGTGAAGCAGCACGACGGGAGCACAAGCGTTTAATTTATACAATGTTTATTTAAAAATTGCTCAATAGGTATGTGGAGGTTTACGTATTAATGCATTTTCTTAGTAATTTACCCTATAAACAAAATTGCATTTGAAAATAATTAATTTTCCAGGCTTCCTGAGTGAGCCGTCTGGGGTGGTGTGTACGGGGTTCCCCTCGGCTCCTCTCTTAACAACGGCTCCTCTCTGCTTCTGTGGTACCTGCAGTGCCGTCGGGGAGGGACACGCCTGTCCTACAATCGCCGACTGGATAGTGAAAGGCCCATTGTACACTTCTGTAGCAAGGAGCTTAGGACACGTTTGCACAATGGGCCATTCTGCTCCCCAGGACCACACCAGCGGTAAAATAAAATGCGTTTAGCAAGACAAAAGACGAGCATGCTTTTCAGCAAAGTTTTCCTTGCCTGGGATTTTTTTTTTTTTGGTTTCCCTATTGTAATATTTGTTTTACCTGATCGTGTAAAGTAAGCTGTAAATTGTAAGATGAGAATGGGCTTAATGAATACAATGTAAACTTTGACTTTTGCCAAGGCTTCTGGCCCAATGAGACAAGTAAAAGGACAGAGCATACCCACACCCTAATATTCCTTGGGGGACATAATAGAAGTTTATTACAGTGTTAAAATTCATTATAAATTATAAATATTAATTAAATATATATATTTTTTTAATTTTAAAAAATCCAGCTGTATAAGTGGATGAATGTAGAGATTATAAGATGTGTGAGTTGCTTTGGATAAAAGCATCTGCTAAGAAACTAAATTGTAAATTGATTTTAAAAAACAATACACTGATAAGTATGAGCAATCACAGTATATGGAAGCAGTATATGTGTCAATGAACATCTGCTTTGGGGCACGTTTGAAGAATTGTGATGACGTTGTTTTTGTACGGCTTTTAACAAATACTGTCTAATCCATAATCTTGGCATCACAAGTACATTGACTGTTGTTTCCTGTGGCGGGTAAATAACTACGGTGAAACAGAATGCCTCCCCCTCTGTGGAGTTTTTATACAGGTGTTTTATGAAACATTTTTATGTATATACTTTAAACCTCTCGTTACACTTGTTAAAATTACCCAAATGAAATGGTTCTGCTCAGCCTACAATGCTCAACACTAAATAAATACACTATATTTCCAAGCATTTGTGGGTGTGTGTAAAAAACCGGGAGGCTATCTTTACCACTGTATTGAAAAATGCTATAGTAAGTGTTATAGAATGCCACATTAAGTGATGTCTGTCATGTATGGTTAGCCTTAACCATTATGGTTGTTTTGGTATTCTAAAAGAATGATGTGCGCTTTCTGATACAGGTATGACTTCTGTGGCATAGGTTTATTGTTTCCACAGAAAACCACATTTGGCCAGAATTACCACATGTGGTAATTTTGAACTGAGGCATTCAGTCACCTCTTGCTGAGGGCCTTGCTGTCCTTATGTTGTCTTCACAGATATGTTGTAAAAAATCGTAGGTGTTCATGAAGTTAGAATTATACCTGTATGCGTCCTCGTGTTTTGAGGGTACTTCTAGCAGTGACCACGTTTTGAGCTGAAACCTCAGCACTGTTCAAAACAGGAAATGTATCATTGGGGTGGGGTTGTTTCTTTATTTCTCCCACTAAAGCTCCTTGATAGATCTTGGCGTTGTAGCGTTCTCTCCTAGATAGGCTGTTAATATTTCTCCAGATTAATTAACTATTCCTTTTGCTCTATTGATTGGGTCTACACAGAAGTTTGCTTTAGCTTTTCTTTGTTCACCACTTTATTCTGTAAAAAAGTGTATGTAGTTTTGTTTTTGTTTTTTTTTAAGTCAGCGATTGAGTTAGTAAAGATAATGATTTAAATATTACAACACTAGGGGGCGCCATTTAACCAAGTGGTATCTCCATTAACTAGGGGTGCCAATAAACGTATTTCCTCTGTAAGAAATGTTTTTTATTTATGCAAGGATATGTCACAAGGAAAAACTATTTCAGCTTCCTTAACAAATACAGCCCACCTAAATTCAAATTCTCAGGAGTAAGGACGGTGTTCCTGTCTTGGCTATTCACCCTTAGAATCGGCTTAAAACTTATCTTTTTTCCCCTGCTTTAAAGATTTAGGGGGTTAACAGACCTCTGCTGAACACCTTAACGCTGACAGCCAATGGTACTCTGGACTCCCCTGCTCTGGGGAGTACAGGGTGACTGGAGATTGAATGAAAGGCAGCCAGCTGGCTGCAGCGTCAGCCTGGAGAGAAACCAGGCTCGTCTTTCATCACAGAAGGAGTCACCTCACCTTGTGGCCCTGCCATGCCAAAACCTGCCTCCTGGTCTTTTTCTATCTTGGTCTCAATGTGCTCCTGGTAGGTGTCCTCATTTGGTGCAATTACTTGAAGGGAGTGAAGCACAAAGAGTGAGACACACAAATAAACATAGTACACATGTTTAATTTGATTGATTAATGATATTAACTTCCTCACTGGCTTTTTAAATTAAACGATCCCGACCTCAGAGGACGATCTCGCTTCCCGGGATTGTTGAACGTGTGATGGTATGGTTGTACATGTGGTGGTAGAAATTGTCCACCCTCCTTTCCTCTCCCACCTGCAAGTCCCACCAGACCGTAACACTCCGCATGATGGAATTTTATTTTAAATTTAACATTTTCTACTGCTTCACAATATTTGCCGGTCAAAACCGGGGAGTTCACAAAGCTTTCCAGAACCTTTTTGTGAGTTTTTGTGATGAACCCCACATTTCCAGAGGCCAGGTAGGACCGACGGCACCAGACGCATCTGCCAGGCCTGTTCCTTCAGGAACGTGCAGGGATCTCCGTGTCTCTGAGGACTTAACTTAGGGCTGCAATACTTCCCAGGCCTTGGCCGATGTATGAAGACCGCCGCTCCCCATGACCCGGCTTTGAGGCATTTCCTTTGGCAGAAACAAAAGCCATTCGCAGAATCTAGTCCTTTCGAACCCGTCCACTTTATGACATTGTTATAGCATAGAGATTTTCATAGGTATTTTTTCAATGCTCTGAAGATTTTATTTTTCCCCCAGCAGGTTTCCAGAGGAGTTTTAGGGTTAGGGTTAGGGTTAGGGTCCGAGAAAACTTCCAAAGCAACGACATGGCACGACACAGGAGGGAAGGGTTTGTTTAGCTTCTCTCACAAGACTTCAGATATTTGTTTTCATCCATAACATAGATTTTTTTGAGCACTGGACATCTAGGTAGTAACAGTTTTTCTCAGTCTCAGGACAAAAACCTTGGAGGGAACGTCCTTTTTGTTGACACAATTCTACCACTAGAGGACACTGCGTTCTGTAGGAACTTGGGACTTTCAAGACCTATGGGAGTTTTAACTTATCTACTGGACAGGTGTTGTTCATTTTAAGTAATCTATAATTATAATCTTTCTAAATGCGACGGTTGTCAGGCAGATGCTGAAATTAACACAAACCTTCCACTGAAATTGGTCTTAGTAAATGGAGCCTGTGTTTTAGATCCACAGAGAGGTTGATTTCATGTTAAAAACAGTTACCCAGGTGACTCGTCTGTCTTAAAGCTCTGAAAGGTTAGTCTATAATCTACTACAAGAAAATAAGACCAAACAGTTCTTGTGTTTTGTAGCTCCTCAGTGACACAGTGCCTGTTTTGGAAGACTGCTGCTGCTGAGGAGATGGGGACGGGTAGGAAGTGCAGTCTCTGGCACTTGTGCTCTCTGATTTCCTATAATAAATTTCTACAGTGCTAGGTTTTTATGGTGTCTGCTCTGCGATCTATTTACCGCTCACCGTGTGGCCACTCATGCACACCTTATCCACTAATACAGCTACCCTCCTTAACTGAATCCACCAATACAGCTACCCTCCTTAACTGTATTCACTAATACAGCTACCCTCTTTAGTCCAATCTAACAATAGAAATGCACTCATTGAATGTGCCCACCAAATGTAACTGCACAGGGCTTCTGCTTTATGGACCCTTCCGTGGCATACCTTCATAGGAGGGCATCGGAATTTTGGAAGAGAACCCTCCACCTCCCCCCAGGGTGTAAAATTTGACTTGAAGTGCAGGGAGAAGGATTTTGGAAATATTGTTCAAAACCCCAAAAGGGTCAAATAATGCACAAATGCACAAACCATTTACGTTCAATGCATGGAGAATTGTTTTCTGAAACTATGTCAATCAACCAGAAGAGTAGACAAGCCCTGATCTCCAATGAGATGAGATGAGAATGAAGCCCCCCTTTACCAATAGAAAACTGGAACTAAATGGTCCAGGTTCTGCTAAGTGCAACAGATGGAAACATGGCCTAAAAAGCCCAGATTGTTTTTGTCAAACACGTTGCCCTTGACAAGGAACTTGTAGTTTGTATGTGTTGCTAAGCAACAGGTTTTTATTAGCGTATTCATTTTAAAGTTTAGTGCATAAAAATAATATTTTCATTCTGCGAAAGTCAAGACACTGCACAATTGTGTCATATTATGATAACTTAATATAAATGTATGTCTATATTCAATTTGCATATATGTATGTAATATATATTGCTTTTCACTAAAGCAACATTTTTTCCTTAGCACCACATCATTATTACTTTGGACATTTTGTAGACTTTAGCTACACTTTAGAAATGGATCATTTAAAAAAAAAAAAACGGGATCAAATTTGTTTGCTTGACCACCATGCTGTCCTGGGTCAGGAATGAGAGATCCCTCTGGGTCCTGTCTGATCATGACCAGCGGGCCCAGTCAATACCTTTTGCCCCGGGCTGTGGCCCCTGGGCAAGGTGCTTGAAATGAAGTGCTTCAGCAAGTTTCCAGCTTTAGTAATGGGTTAAGTGTGAAGCTGCAAGGCCCCCTGGATAAAGGTTTCTGCAATGGGAATAACTAAATGCAACAAGACCATGAAATTTTACGCCAACTCAGAGACCTGTTGAGTGAGTCTGACATTGTTGTACACATACATTTCCTCCACACTTCCTGCTCCAAAAGTACATTAAAGTCAAAATAATTTTACGTGTACAATTTCTGTGCTGTTGCCAATGATTCGTTTTTTTAAAGAGTTTTATGAACATAACTATACGACTTTACTTTTTCTACAAAATGTTAGCTGCCAGAGGTATTCAATGTTTATTGGCTCACGGTCCGTGGTAGCCAAGACTAACCTTCGCTCAAAAGCAGAGATCCAGAAATAACAGGAATCTGAACATGTCCTTACAGCACTGTGTTTTTAAATCGATATAAGTGAAAAGTTTAAAAGTGAAAACGTTTCATTCTTAAACGTATTAAGAAGAAGGGGGTGAATATTATAGGTTTTAGGGCTTAACTTCACCTTTATTAAATATACATTTTTTGGTCTTCCTTTGGCTCTGCTGTTTTGAAAAGTTTTTATAATAATAATAAAGATAAAAAATGTTTTTTATTATTTGCATAGTTTCACAAGAAAAGTACTTTGCATGATGGTCATGGCAATTGCAATTCACAATTCTATTTCTATATTAATCCACTTCTACAGCTGGATATTTACTGAAGCAATTCAGGTTAAGTACCTTGCTCAAGGATAAAACAGTTGGGGTGGGACTAGAAACAGCAACCTTTTGGTTATAAGCCTTAACCACTACACCACCGGGTACCCAAGTGCACAATCCTGCAGATGATGGGAATGTTGGGAGAGGGTGGTAGGTCAGTAGGTGGCGTAGTAGTTAGTAGTTAGAGTGTCCTGACTTGAGGCTGGCTGGCGTAAGTCCCTGAAAGATCCCTGCTTTTTACCCCCATTAGTAAACGTCTAAATGTGCAGAGTTGGTCATCTGCTGAGCACTTAAAAAAATGTTACACAGTGAGCACAGTGGCTACCCCCCGTCACACAGCATATATTATTCAGTTATTCATGCAAATCTCTAGCATTAAAATGTAATTAATTCAACAAAGGATTCATTCCTCTGTCCTTGACAAACCGCAGGAGAAAATGTAGATTTGTCCAGGGAGTTTGGTTTGCTGAATTTCCTCAGGTGGTCTTTCATGTTTTTAGCGTTGTTTCGACTACTGGAGTCCCCTAGCACAGTGGTCTATTTGAACCTCCACAGGTCATGGAAATGAAGTCCTCAAGCAGTTGGCTGGGTTTCCCAAATGAGACTGTGCACACAAGAAGTGGTCTGTTCGGTCTTAAACAAAATACACAATCCAGAGCGGAACTCAACCAATCAAAAAAAGTCTCACTGTTTTCCATTTTCCATAAACCGCAAATCTTTCGAGTTGATTTGCATGTGATTTACATCACATTCATTTATACAGATGCAGTACCCACTGTCAAGGGTACAAGAGCTGCTCCCATCCCGGCTTCTGAGCCAGCAACCTCCTGGTTACAGAGCCAGCGGATGCGATGGAGGCGTTACCGTGGAAGCCATCACATGGCCACGGGCCCACATCCTTTCCTCACATCCTGCCGTGGCCCGGGCCGACAGAGGCGGATAATTACCGGCATCTGTCCTGCGGCGGTAGTTCGATTACAGTGCCGGCTACCGTACTGTGAGTGATTATTTTCATATGTTTTTGAACCACTACCAAGCAACCGAGTTCGAGAAAAATCAGGGGGCTTATATAGGAACGCTTAAATAGGGCAGGGGGGTCTGGGCAGACTCCTGATGCACTTTTTAATGTTTCTGGTGGACAGAGAGCGAGAGAGGACATAAAAAAGGCTTGGAAACCCAATTGGCATCATGCAAATCGGATAGCGCAAGGCAAAGACAAGTCAGAACTGTCACCCCTCTGGTTTGATGTCAGCATAGTGAGTTACAGCGCCAGAGAGGCAGTAACGGAAAGCTGTGAACACAAAAGCACGTTCATCAGCCATGGCCCTTCTGAGCCCCAGGGTTTGCCTTGGCCTAGGACAGCACAGCTGGCTTCCATCAAAGACTTTTGCCTGGTCCTGGATGCATTTGTCATCATTAGCAATGTTTGCAGAAGGTATTTTCAATAACCATTTAAATAATTGTAGAATTTGTGTCCGTGAAGACCAGAATCTGGGCATATTTCGGTTACCTCCTTCTGGGAACTGTGCAGTTGTTAGATATCACAATTGGATCCGAGCAGGATCTTGACCAGAGAATGTTTGGAGGTAACTGTACTTTTGGACCCCCACATCAGCCTTCTAATTGAAGAGGAAAAACATTATTTTAGAGAGAGAACAGGGTAAGGAGATGAAAGGCAGAAACAACGCTTATGTTCTGTTCTCTAACAGTCTGACCAATGACTAGGGAGAGAGTTGCGGTGTCAGCTTAGTGATAACATCCCTTGTCACCCTAATTAACCCTGGGGACACACGGGCCCTGTTCTTCCTCTGTTGGAGACGATGAACTGAGGTGAGGCATGGGCAGAAGCTGGAGAAACCTGATCCAGGATCATAGCTCTGATAATTCTCTATGTTGCTGCAACGAGCCTTGACACAGGCCTTATCGCTTCTACCTCCCAGCATATCCATCACACACGCGCAAATGCACACATACCAGTGCAGAAACACAACGCAATCCTGTCAAAAGTCTTCCTGGTTTTCCAATCCAGGGGGGTATGGGCTCTCTTTCCTTGTGGCTTCCCTCAGTCTGTTGCTGTGGCTAAGTTGGATCCGTGGACAGTTTTCCGGGTTAAAAGCAGACCTACTGACTGATCCAATGACAGTGGAATACTGGACGCTTCCTGCCAGGTTCAGTTCTGGGACTGAACCTGTCCTCACCTACAGTCCCAGGGATGGAGAGAGAAATCTGGTTAGACATTCCTAGAAAAAAAACTAAGCAGGATATTCACACAAACCCTAAAAACAATTGAGTTGGCTGGTTAAAGTATTTATTTTAAGTGAATATTTTAAAGCAAGTATTTAATTATTTTATTTAACTAAACTAGATCGACAGATCAACGACTTGGCCCAGGTGACGAGACGTCCAATCACACTTTGCTTTGTGTTTCAGGGAGAGGAACCTTTCCCTCTGAAACATATTCCTGTCAAGCCATGAAGAACTGCAGTCAGTGTTGGCTGTTGAACTCCATCCCACACCTACCTGTCAGTGCTGCGCCCATACAACTCAATCCCACACCGAGGTCTGGTCGAGTCAGTTCCGAGGCTGTTGAACTCCATCCCACACCTACCTGTCAGTGCTGCGCCCATTCAACTCAATCCCACACGAGGTCTGGTCGAGTCAGTTCCGAGGCTGTTGAACTCCATCCCACACCTACCTCGTCAGTGCTGCGCCCATTCAACTCAATCCCACACCGAGGTCTGGTCAAGTTATTGCCGAGGCTGTTGAACTTCATTCTACACCAGTAGGATTTGTTTTTTCTCAGGGAATGCTGGATATTTGGCCTTGCAAGACAACAACACCTTCAATTACATTCATCCATGGAATTTGAGAATTTTTTATCTGCATTTTCTGTTTCTTTATATTTTCTATCTATCTTTCCTTCATTAAAAAGTTGTTTTTTTTAAATTGTTTTAAATTTTTTATATATATATTTTTAAATATAACTAAAGTATTTTCAGAATCTGCTAAAAAAAAATGTAAATTCTTGGAAGAAACTGACAGCTCACTCTTGCTTTACATTTTAACTGGTAGAATTATTCTGACAGGAAGGTGAGATTTCTTTTTGTATAAGCAACTATTTATTTGATTTATGATCCTAAAGCCTTTGAAATCACACATTTTTTCCCCACTCTTGTCCAGGATGTGTGTTAATCCATTCCATAACAGAGACTAAATCCCCACAGAGGTCATGCGGCTTCTACCTAAAGTGCAAACTATAAAAAATAAAAAACGACTGATTCCCACAAGGACAAATGGGTCCCATGTCATGTTTGAATTAAACATAAACCATTTTACCAAAACAGCAAGTGCACACGATTGCCGGCTGACCTAAAACCAAAAGTCCAGAGAAACGGTAAATTTAAAAAGGATCTTCAGCCCCCGAGAACAAGGTCATCCTAAATGTGACTCTAAAGTTCTCCCTTCCTTTTCGCCCAGTAGTAAATTTTAATTGTTAAATTATCAAGCGAGGCCAGTTCCCTCCCATGGACTTCACCATTGTTCAGCGGATGATCCCCATAGTAACCAACTGCTGTACAAGTGAGGTAATACTCTTGGGTGTGTCTTGCATAATTATACACACTGGACTTGTGCTTGGAGCAGTGCAGGTCACACTTAAGGAAAGTTGAGGAAACGGGAAAAAAAATGTATACATTATTCATCAATGACAAATCTAGTACAATGGTGACTGTTGGTGTTATTGTGTTTCTCAATGTGTAAATGAAGGCAGATAGACTGCATTACAAGTTAATAGGTTCCAACTGAAACACTCTGCACCCCAAAAAGTTTTCAATAAAAGTGACTCACAAGTGATATCCAAAATTAAGTACAAAATTACTTATTCACTGTCGATTTCTTTGTTTTAATCTGAAGAAAAAAAAATCCAATAGTGCATGGTGGCTGCTGGTTATTCTCGATTGCCCACCAGGCATCAGTGGAGACAGGGGTGTGGTGAAGCCAAAGCTGGGGATAGAACCTGTGGAGAAATGCATGGAGGTTTCCCAACCTTTAGACCCCCACCGGATCAAGCTGTGGCAGCGCTTGACTTGGTGATGACAGACCAGTCACCCTGGTGTTTGTCCCATCTTGGTCTGGGGACTGTGAAACCCTGGTTTTACCTACTCAGCCCTGAGACTGTGTCACCCTGATGTTCCTATCTCAGCCCAGGGACTGTGTCACCCTGATGTTCTTATCTCAGCCCAGGGACTGTGTCACCCTGATGTTCCTATCTCAGCCCAGGGACTGTGACACCCTGGTTTTACCTACTCAGCCCTGAGACTGTGTCACCCTAATGTTCCTATCTCAGCCCAGGGACTGTGTCACCCTGGTTTTCCCCACTCAGCCCAGGGACTGTGTCACCCTGATGTTCCTATCTCAGCCCAGGGACTGTGTCACCCTGATGTTCCTATCTCAGCCCATGGACTGTGTCACCCTGGTTTTCATATCTCAGCCCAGGGACTGTGTCACCCTGGTTTTCCCCACTCAGCCCAGGGACTGTGTCATCCTGATGTTCCTATCTCAGCCCAGGGACTGTGACACCCTGGTTTTCCCCACTCAGCCCTGAGACTGTGTCACCCTGGTATACCCTGCTCTTGGTAATCTCGTCCAACTAATGATTGTCTCGTCATTTCTTATTTATTTATTAATTAATATTAGTTTCATTTATACGTACTGAAAGCAAAATTCTATTCTTCACCTCAACCCCCATCATCTCTGGTTGCCTCTGGATTAGGCCATCTGCTTCTAAAAGGCTTCCTATCCAACAAATTCCCTGCATTTATTGATTTACAAAGAGACGCTGCTCCCTATGTATTAAGCATATAGCTTTCTTCTTGTGTCAACGAGAACTACCTCAGTCCCTCAGCCTCGGTAAAATGTCCTGCTCAACCCTTAGCTCATTGCCCAGCCTTCCCCAATGATATCCCGCCCGGCTTCTCATTGGTTTTCAAACAACCACAACGTTGTCATGCCGACAACCCACAGATCTCCCAATGACCAGGGTCTGTCTACCATCATCTGTGCCCTACCCCCAATGGTCAGAAAGCAAACACCATGTAACACCCTATGGATCCTCAACTTTCTCAAATTCTGCCGAGCTTCTCTCAGTCTGTCCCAAACCTACTATATTTTCAGAATGATCTGCAGTGTGAAGTGAACAGGTAACTGCTGTAGGACGTTATAGGTTCAACCCAGTCCATCATTGTGATTGACATAATTCGGTGTACTTTACAAGCGGAAGTGTAGAGCTCAGAGTTTACTGGCCTACTCTGCAGTGTTGTCTTTAAAACTCCAGCTACTAGAATTTAAGTGTTGCATCATTTGCTTTACTATTCTTTGCTCCCCAAATATGTAATTAATATGAAATTAAATGAACGAATCAATCAAGTGATGCTGTGAAAGTGAAAGCAAACTCGACCCTAAACTGTGATTTATAAATCATAGCTCATCCAGAAAACAGGGGCAGCGATCGGAAAGCCAGATGTGGAGGGATTGTAAAAGCACACAGATCATTTTCAGCTGCCAGAGGAAGCCGCTCGACCTTTGGCTGAGTATGTACAGAGGATAAATCACAAAGTGAGATAAGTAGGGAGCTGCTTTAAAGTTTTTTAAAAGCATGTCAGGTTTGTTTATCTGTCTAGAAGAGGTCTGCGTGGTAAAGTTCAAGCTTTGTGCACATTGTGAAAGGTTTCTGATAGCCTTAACTTTACATGCCCAAACGAGAAAAATACCTAATTATACATTTTGTAGGAAATTTATATTCAGAGTTGGGTCAATCAGGGCCCTCTCCGTTTCCGAATGCAGTCAAAAAAGTCTTAATGTGTTAGCAAGGAATAGTGCGGTCCACCGTGTTAACCGGGAGCAGCGGTGTCATCTGTGTTAGCAGGGAGCAGTGGGGTGGACCGTATTAGCAGGTAGCAGTGGGGTTGACCATATTAGCAGGTAGCAGTGAGGCTGATCGTGTTAGCAGGGCCCAGTGAGACTGATCACGTTAGCAGGACCCAGTGGGGTTGACCGTGTTAGCAGGTAGCAGTGGGGTTGACCATATTAGCAGGTAGCAGTGAGGTTGACCGCGTAAGCAGGTAACTGTGGGGTCTACCATATTTGCAGGTAGCAGCGGGGTTCACCATGCTAGCAGGGACCAGTGGGGTTGACCGTATTAGCAGGTAGCAGTGGGGTTCACCATGCTAGTAGGGACCAGTGGGGTTGACCGTATTAGCAGGTAGCAGTGAGGTTGACCGCGTAAGCAGGTAACTGTGGGGTCTACCGTATTTGCAGGTAGCAGCGGGGTTCACCATGCTAGCAGGGACCAGTGGGGTTGACCGTATTAGCAGGTAGCAGTGGGGTTTACCGTATTAGCAGGTAGCAGTGGGATTTAGCGTATTAGCAGGTAGCAGTGGGGTTCACCGTGTTAGCAGGGACCAGTGGGGTTGACCGTATTAGCAGGTAGCAGTGG
>JAOYSI010017334.1:0-18643 GCA_025775065.1 Hiodon alosoides
AGGCACCAGGTATCTGTCCACACAGAGGCACCACGTATCTGTCCACACAGAGGCACCACGTATCTGTCCACACAGAGGCACAGGTGCCTGTGTGTGTGTGTGTGTGTGTGTGTGTGTGTGTGTGTGTGTGTGTGTGTGTGTGTGAGACAGATGGTGTTGGTAACAGGGTCTCAGATCGGGTGTGATGCATCACACCCTGGAGGTGAGCTTGGTGTTGGTAACAGGGTCTCAGATCGGGTGTGATGCACCACAACATAGGGGGTACTGAAAAAGGTTTGCCTCACTCCCTACTAGTAACTTTTGTCAATATTTCTGTATAAATGATATAAAGAATACACATTTCTGTATAAATGATATAAAGAATACACATTTCTGTATAAATTATATAAAGAATACACGATACATGGTAACCGAAAGAATAAAAGGTTCAGTTGTCGGACCCCTTTAAAAAGATAAAATTGATTTTTGAGAACAGATATGTGAACCTTGAGTGACTTGTGCCTGGGTAAACTGATTCAAAGATTAGTTTGGACTTACAAATTTACTGGCTCAAACGAATCTTGCTCAGCGAATAACTGATCTGGGAAGAACACGTTTACAGTTTCAAACACTCTGGACAGGCTGCACTTCGCGCCTACTTGTGTAGTCTTCACAGGCACCACTAAAGTTAAGTAGACGTCACTGAACTTAACTTTATTGGCTGCCCCATATATCATTCAATCGTTTTGTAAGAGAGAACAGGGAGCGAGATGCCGAATTCGTGCGTTTAGTAGGTGTCAAGTGAACGAATCGTTCAGTTAAAAATTCGTTCGTTTCGAATCTGCCCATCACTATAGTTCGCAGCAGGACAGTAAACTGAAAGTTTGATAAAATCACTTGAAATGACTCGTCCAGTTTTATTCAAAAACATCTTAATACGTCGGTGGCGCCGGAACCGAGGTGCTGGTTGAATAGAGCGCTAAACTATCGGATATATAAGGAGTTGGAGGAAAGTCAATTTTAACTGTTCGCTTCACGGCATCATTAAAGTAGTTAAAACAACGGAGCAGCCGAGGGCGAAGGTTTTCATTAATTAGACGACGGTCAATAAAATTACTGTTAAAAGCAGTTCAATATTATTTTTTCTATTTTTTCAATAACTTCAATGTGTATCCCGTGGAGTTTACTACCGTTATTTTTTAAAGAAAAATAATGATACCCTGATACACTGGCATTAATCGACAGTTAATCGACATTAATCAAAACACGAGCACGCTTTACATATGACAGTCAGCTGAACAATAAAGTCAATTCAGCGGGAATACTTATGGGAACTTTGGAATGATGTACGTTCACATAAATTAAGTATTTACTATCACTCTGAGGTTTGTAAAGCGAAGCTGACATCCCCTTAAAGCGGGACAAACTGTCACAAACTACCTCCACTGACTCCAAACAGCACAGGTGCGCGCTCGCCCATGTAAAAGCTTTTGACAGACATCCGAGATGGCTAGACAGTGCATAAAGTGGCTGCCTAGAAGAAAAACAAGCACGACTAATCACTTACCTCTAGCCGTCTTGTGCCGATTTGCGCGATTACTGATCCCCGTTCCTCGCGAATGCACGCACATTCAGTGAATATTCATCTATTCATCATCCAAGCCAAGATTGCCAATACCCCCCATAAAGTGTCCATTTCATACGAAACTGCTACATAGCAACACCCGCCCACCAAACATGCTGCCAACAGGCGGGGGGCGGGGGGGGGCGGACCTGCGTGGAACAGACACTCCTTTAAGCGGAGAAATGCCCATCAAAAGGTGACGTTATGAGAACTGGCTTCATTTTATGTAGTTAGCTAAATCTAACATGACGTCATATTTTAACAACATTACGAATATTGCCGGCGCGGTAGGCGCTTGTTATACATTTAGTTAAGGTTGTCGTTTCCTCATATTTGTTTAGTCGACAGGTATGAACAACCAAAAACATTTTTTTTAAAAGACAGCAAGATCAATTGTCTTTGAAGAAATGTGTGTGGATTTCTTCCTCAAGGCCACACTGCCCCCTGCTGGGGCATTTTAGTCTAACTGGAAGCATCAATTGCACGGCAGGCCCAAGACCTTATCGGAATTCTGTCGTTAAAATCACTAATACATTAGCGAATCGTCAAAATTAATATATTGTATATAATGCTTGCAATATATCGTGATGTTCCCTAGCCACGTTCTGGTAAAATCACCACGCGTAGATAAGAGATGTCGTCAGTGCCGACGCATTTTGTGGGAATAGCTTTGGCGGAAAGTCGATTCATGGCAAGTAATACATAATGAATACCTGTTCGCTGCGGCCTGTCCTTTCACAAGGAAGCAAGACAATATTCTAAACAGTTGTTATAAACTCTAAGCGCCAAAAGGTTACGTATTTCCTAAATATTTGAGCATCGCCTGTTTACAGTAACAAACAGGTTGACTATGGGAGTTTTCCTCTTATTGCACTTTAACCCCTAAACTACTGCACCTTTGTACGTCGCTCTGCACAAGAGCGTCTGCTAAATGCCCAAAATGTAAAAAAAATAAATAATAAAATAAAAAACATGTCATGTAAATGAATCGTTGGCTGACATTCATTTTGGAATATTCCTTGATGTCGTGTTCCTCAAAACGGTCAAAATTTTAACTCGTACGAATGACAAATTATCCGTACGAATTGTATTTCAGCGACGAATCAAAATCGCATCCGATCGCTCTAGCGGCGTGCGGAGTTCTGCTGGAATTAACACGCAGTACCGTACGCAGGAAGCTTCGGTGCGTTTGAGTTGTCAAACCCGTATGAGAAAAATTAGAGGCGAGCTCCGAATGATTCAATTGGGACGGCGGACGTAAGCGTTTATTTTTATACATGTATCAGCGAGACCACGAGCTAACGGACCTCAGAACTTTTCACCCGGAATGGAATGGCTATTTATCTGATGTGCCTTGGCCCCAGTTCCCACTCTCTAAAACTGCTCATCAGGGGTGATCTCAACGGCCAGTACGCTCGCAGACATCGAAAATATGGGCTTTGTCACTCCGCCGTTTACATGTGCGGCATGAACTAATCGGATTTAGACTCGGATTTAAATCGGTTTAGACTCGGTTTAATTAATTCCATGCTGCGCGAAGCCGAGGCACTTTTGGCCTGCAAGCTGCGGTCGTGCACGCATTGGACGAAAAATAAAATATTTACCTAAAGCACAACGATAATTACATTTCGCAAGTCAGCAAGATTTAACGTTACTAGTCATGAACGTCAAATATGGGATTGACAAGAAACTGTTGGGTCAACTTTACAAGTTAAAAAGTCGACTATTGTGTTCGGTTATAAAGTTCCACAAGCTGGGAAATGCATTTGATTTATTAAATTAAATGTATTAAATGCAGCATGACGCGACCTTCTTGGGCTCAAACATTATACAGTGAGCAAGATTCCGTTTTTTCCCTACGTTGTTCTTTAAACCGGCAACCATGGTCCGACTCCTTATTCAAAACTGATCGGTCACTGTGTTTACACCCAGTGACATCACTGTTGCGTTGTATTCCAACCAGAGCGTGGCAATTCTGCATTCTTTTCTCTTGTTGCGGGAAAACCCTTTTCCTTATGCCCCGTTTTCTGCCTTCTATATGATAATGCTGATATTGTGCATACTCCACATTCATTCTATTACCATAGTTCCGGAAAACACTTGCAAACACAAATAAACGTTAGAGAATTTTAAGAGGGCGAGGGGTCTTTAGTTCCACTGCACAATACAATACAGAAGGGATGCAGAAAATAAAGAAATCCACAATTTAAGGAATATTATTGCTCTGCATTTTCTAACTGCGGTTATAACCACCGTCAAATTGTAGAAATTCAACCAACATCAGATGTAATCTGTTTAATTGAGCAATTTTTTTGTTCGTTTGTTTGCATTCCACAGAGCCAACCCTCGCGAGTAATTTCCCCCTCCAACACGGAACCACCTTTACTTCAACACCTGTTGTGTTTGGACATCCACAGTATACATTTGGAATAATAAACGCATATCTTAGCGAGAACTGAGTCAGAGAAACATTTTATAGTTACTTACATGCCCAGACATTTAGTGTGTGTGTGAGCAGGAACACCACAGAAAAAAAAGCTTATCTCAGTGGATGGTAAACTCTCCACTCATTTGTGTCACTGGGGAAAACATGCATCCTGGACCCATGTAGCCCCACCCACTAACCGCATGACAACCTTAGTCTATGCAGATGGTTTCAATTTTATTCTTGTTAGAACAAACTGTACACAAAATTTTAAGACATTACGAAGATACTACCCTAACAATCAAGTGGGTTTATTTTATTTTTTTAGATAAAGTAGCTACATGTCGCTAAGTGCAAAATCAGAGCCATTCTATGATGGCCTAAGGTTGAACGCCTGACCATCGTACACAGGAAAGTGTAGGCTCATAGGCTTTACGCAGGTCTAACGGTAAGCCATTTCCCCAGTGATCTCCTCTCTCCCATTCCATCAAGGGCTTCAGTTGGCTGCAAACACGACAGGCTCTGGTCCATCTGCAAAACACACACACAGACAGACGAATCAGCAAGTGTCACCCAGAACCGACATCACTCAGCACTGCACAATGTAGCACTGAACACTCGGAATGCCAAGTGTATAACTGCTACACCCAAAATGGTCATTTACAAAAACGTTGGTAGAATAGAAACCCACTGAGGCATAATGTTCTCAAAACGCAAATACGACACTGCAGAAACATCACAGAGAATATTGCTACAACGTTGCTGCACCCCAGGGCTAGGGTAGATGAGTCCGATTAGGCAGAACTTGTACCAGTGATCCACGTCGGCGTCCCCACACTGCCCAGAGACTGTTGTTGGGACCACATCCGCAGGAACCTCACCTATAGGCAGCAGGAAGAGAAAAGATTCATGACTAAAAAGTCAAATTAAACAGAAGCCATTTAGTGGGCAGCAGCCCCAGGAAAATGCGTGTCTGTAGCTGATAGCCTTGAGCAGGGACCCTATTGGTTAATCTCCTGTGCTTCAGAAAGCTGAAAGTCTCTCAGAGGCCCTTCCCCGTCTCCGGGGCCACAGGAGGGGGGCAACATAAGCAGATGAAAGAACTGCTATGGGCAGAGAACAACTAGAGTCACAAGGGAATACAAAACAAACAGTCCGAGCCCCTTTCATCTACAGCCTGACCCGTGGCCAGGGAGTCCCGTCTGTGGCAGAACACCAATATTGTCCCTGCTGAACAGCTGTTGCACAGTGCTCCGGATAAGGTCTGCAGAATATATTAAATGTTAACGTTTCTCTGACATCCCAGCAACAGTTGAGATGAATGTTACGACCAACTTCTGTGCTGAATTCTCGCTATAGATGGTCATTGGTGACCACCGAGTTTCCATATTAGCAAACACACAAATCTATAAATGTATTCAGACATGTACCGTAATACCTTGCTAAGGCATCTGAGCAGTTCACCACCGCAGAAACAGAAGAATGGGATGAACTAGGCTGCCTGGAATTGTCTGTAACCAACGAGTTTTGGCAGACAGGACCGTCACTGCCGCACAGGCACAGGCGAGGCACGACCTCCGGAAAGAGACTAAGCTTGTCAACCTGAACGGTCCCAAGACTAACACTCCTATTTTGACCCAGGTCTGACCAGAAGTCTGAAATGCCTAGTTCCTGGTTTACTACCACAGAGAGAACAATCAGACCCCCAACCCCAACCCCCCTCCCCACACTCGGGACTGAACGTGCATTACATGCATTGAAAACGCCTCTCATTCACAGGTTAAGTATGCAATAGGAGAACCCTACCCTCTTGTCCTGCGGAGGAACCTTCTGTTTGGACCCCATTCATGCAGCCTTTCTGCACCCCAGGCTGGTCCAGCATGTCCTCCAGCAGCTCTGGCGTGACCTGACCCTCCGTCGTTACGTGGGACAGCCCCTCCTCATAGGTGCAGAGGTCCGGCAGCAACCCCTGGCCTTGTTCTGATGGGGTGACAAACGGCACGTTCCACACATTCCCATCCCCTCCAATCCGAAACTTCAGACCCCCACCCCCCGGGGGCTCTCACCAGCTTCCTCCACGTCGTACTCGTCCCCTTCAAAGTCTGAGTCAGAATCCTCGGGGTCTGGGTGAAGCGCCTGGCATTCGCACATGGCAGAGAACATAGGCCCCACTGGAATGATCAAAACACACAGACACAGGTGACCCACTGGAATGATCAAAACACACAGACACAGGTGACCCACTGGAATGATCAAAACACACAGACACAGGTGACCCACTGGAATTATCAAAACACACTGACACAGGTGACCCACTGGAAACAAGCACGCACGGAACACGGGCTCCACCACTGACACAAAAAAAAAGAATCAGACATAAAAAGAAAGCACATGGACAGTTGTACAACCACAGTTACACACTTAACATTCGGTATCTTCTGAACGGTCTGTATAATACAGGTTGATACTTTGTTTAACATTGTGCTAACTGTGCTATTGCACTACACATTTTGACACTGTACTCTTATTTCTCTTAGCGCCATCGTTTCGGTCAGCACTCACATGAGGCTTTATCACTGGGTACCAAACGGATCTCTGTGGCTGGGCCCAGGGAGTGGCCCTCATCATCACTGTCATCATCATCATCATCTTCCTCCAGCTCTTCATCTACTTCAGTTTTATTGCACATCTCAGAGTCCCCTAGGAACAGAGCAAACTTCCACACATTAGTTTGACACACGCACAGAGCAAATAACCAGGCGATTTTAAAATACCAAAAACACTGGACAAACAAAGTATAACTGACGCAAAACTAATTTAGTATTTGGAGTGAAACATCCTATATCCATTAAAGTCTGCAGATCAAAACGTTTTCAAACCAGACCAACCAGGTTGCTTACTTGTGGTTCAGTTTCTGATGTTACAGCTACCCAGGCAAATTAAATGTCTTATCACAGTGCCACATCCACCGTAATCACGAAGTGCATTGAGAAGACATTTAAAAGAATAAGATTATAGGAACACATTTCCCACACTTCTATAACTGAACAGTGAGTAGAGAAGGACGTTACATAAATGCCGATGACTTCATTCAAACAGATTAGTGACACAACATTTCCTCTTTGAACGCAGTGGACATTTTATGTGGACTGATCGTTTGGGTTAAAAGTGCTTCGTCTAGTAGAATTGGCACAACTGAACGGTTCGCACAATGCGCCTCTCTCTGAGAATAAAGACATTCGGGGGTGCTTGGAGCCAGCTATTCGGCTGTCGCTCCCCGAGAGAGACAATAACCCATTTGGCTCTTTCGGGCTGGGAACGACAACGGTCTAGGGGAGGAAAAAAAATAAAAATAAAAACCTTTCCCATGGTGATCTGAATGCCAAGGAGTGTGAACTAAGTTCGTATTTCTACTAGACCAAAAAATTACAATAATATAAATATACACATCACGATTTTCATTCAGAGTTAAATGAAGTTTGAATAGATATATTCTCAATTAAACGTCGCCTCACCGTTGAATTTGGCGTTCACCATCAAGTACAGGTGCTCCTGCGGGTACGCGCTTTTTTCGCGGGAGATGGCGTGGAGGCTGATTGATGGATATTCCAGAGAGAAACCGATTCCAGAGCCATCGAACCATGACAAGCGGCTGATGAAAATATGACATTTTTAAATAATGATTAAATACGGTAGATACGCAAATGTGGGCTACGCTAAATTACAGGATGTAACTATCCTCAGAGTTGAGACCATCACTTCGGTCCAAGTGTCACACACACACACACTCTTACGTTTCTGCGACATAAAGAGTCCCGGGTCCAAGTTCTTTTCCGTCCAAAAACGCCGTGGTTTCAGGTTGTTTGTGCCTGACGCCCCCGCTCGGAGGGACGACGTTTTCCAGCAACACCATCTTTTTAACTTTCTCTCGCGCAAAGTAATTTAATTGACTAAATTCTCGTCGTCGAACAAGTTCAACAAACGCAGCTTCGTTCGGTTCCTTCAACAAGATCACAAACTCGCACCCATAAAGGATTTATATTTTCACTAAAATCTCGTTTACTTTGATGATTGACCTATTAAAACAAAACTGCGAGTTAGATCACTGAGCTTTGCACTGTCTCTATAAAGCAACCACTAGTTGGTTGAAAGAGGCGTAATGAGAAAGCCAATGACGTCACCTCTCATTTCAGTCGCTGTCTACCGGACGGACGACGTTCCGCGTCAACGGCAGGCGCTCTAAACCAACCTTATCCAACCACGCATGTTTTATTATTCTAATAATGATTATTATTCCACCTATCAAGCTCTTCTCGTTCAGGTTTGATTTGAGCTGTTAATTGAATGTGGTCTAGATAACTTTTGACGGTGTCCTGTCGGAAAACAGCTCTTGGGCGCGTGTTTTCATTGATAAAAGATTAAGTAATTGAATAAAATCAAAACGTGGTCCTTAAAGTAGTAATACAATATTATATGGGCATGCCATAAAGTCTCATCAATTGAACAGCTAATTATTCCCCCAGTAAATTTGTTCAGTTCAACTGAAGGTACAGGGATGTGGATATGAACTTAATTCATAATAGCGCGCGCGCTACATACACACACACACACACACACATACATACATTTTTTTTTACATAATGAAGATTTAAGCACCTTTTTTATTATGACAAATGTACAAGTTTGTATTTGTATGAAAGGAATTACAACGGGGTTAAAATGCTCGGAGAGTAACAGACATACGACGTGGCTACAGCTTACCTTGCGTAAAGCTCACTAAAAACTCAGACCGTCTTTCAGAGAGAAGCTGAGGACATTTAACACTTTAAAATATTGGCACAACTTTTAATTTAAATGCTTTTTTTTTTTTTTTAGTCCAACAAATGGCCTGGGATTTTAATTATACAACATGTAATTAAAAACCCACAGAACACTATATGAAACTTTTTTCTTTTACAAAATAAAAGATAATACATATAAATGTAGTATATTGTACCTCTTACGACTGTAGTCTTTATTTCTGTATAAGAAAGAAATTCCAAAAGGTGGCAGGACCACTATAAAAAGAAAACATGAGATCACCCGGGCATATTCTTCCAGAATGTAACCAAATGTGTCATGTAAACAAGCAATTGTGATACATGATGGTAAATAGGAGTTATATTATTTTGCTGGCAGTGTGGGTTATGCCAATCTTCTTTCCCAAAGCAAAAACACTTGGAAAGTGTTCAATCTGAAATGCCTATCGGGCTGTGACACTTCGATCACGCAAAACAAAACAAAACGCCATTTTGTCTTTCTGTCTGTCACGTCACATCACATGCTCTGACGGAGCTCGGTGTTCCCGACCCACCTGTAAAAAACACACGAGCTGAAAATGATTTACTTCACCTATCTACAGTGCAGCACCAAGGGGTGAATTTAAACAAAAAGAAATACAAGTTTGACTGAAGTCGAGAGAGTTTCGATCTTCAAGCCAAAAAATTAGACACTTTTGCACTTCACAGAACGATGCAGGGTCAACATGCCAGTACATAGTTTACATTAAAAACGCTGTGTAAATATCATAACCTACTATAAAAAATTATAAACGGTTGCAATCAAATCATTGCTAAATATATATTTTCATGATTAAAAAAGCTAAATATGTTACAGAATAAACTTCAGATATACACAAAGAGAGAGAGGCATTCTCTAGATTTTGGATGGGTTTGCGTGGTCCTTTTCCCCAAACAGGGAAATGAACTCCCAGCTCGGATGAGTGAAACTGAACGTGGTTTGGATAGAACCTAGCTAAAAACGGAGCATGAGTAGATTCCCAAAACGAGTTTTCACTGCTGGTGTCGGTCAAAAGGTGAAGCGGATCTAAACGCTTATCATTTGGGCGAGGAAGCCGTGACAACGGACAGCGGTAGTGTTCCCGAGAACGAGATTTCAGACGAAGCAACGCCTTCTCATGCAAGCCATTAGTGGCTCGAGGGGAAGGGCGCGGTTAGCAGTATAGAATCGCCAAAGCAACCCTCTGGGTAGACTTTACTTTTCTGTTGTAAAGCTTTGTAATGATTGTAAAGTATTAATAGGACAGAGTCACTACTCCATTAAGCTTATTTTGACGATTACAAGGGCCAAAAATGGAAGAAAAAGGGTCCCTCTATTGCAAACCACCAACTTCAATTGGTACGAATGACTGTAAATATACACTTCTTTTTTTATAAATTAGCAGTCCGCTACCTCAGATTATAATTTGTTGAGTCTAAAATGGTAAGCGGACATTAAATAAGATATACCACTTAGAGAACTTTATAAGGAAAAGAAAATAAAAAATAAAAAACATTTGGTAGTCAGTGGAAAAACACAACATGGCAAAGAAATGACGGTTACACAGCAATCAGAGGTAGGAGAGAAACCAGAGGTTGATAGGGTCGTTTTGTTTAGGATAAAAAAAATAACAAACCCCTCGTCAATACCTCACCTCTTGGTGGGTTCTACCTTCTAAGCAGTATTTTTTAAAATTTAAAAATTGGCAAATGGAAAATGAAAGACTAAAAATATTTAGCTCAGGCTAACACTGACAGAAGGCGTCTCAGACGGAACAAAATCGAGTCAAAGAGTCAAACTTTCCTCTAGCAGCTACACTAATGTGTCTAACGGAGTGTGAGGAGATCTGAAACCAAGTGTCTATCCCAGGCAAAACTCAGTCTGAGGTCAAATAAGATTGACTTCAGTGTTGGCATTGGAAGCACAAATAAGCTGCCCTGAATTGGTGTGTGTATATAAACCTTTTTTTATTTTTTTAAATGAGTTGTAAGAAGATTTTGAAATTTTAATAAAGACTGGCCCTCCCATTGTATTCATACCCTGGTCTTCCCCAGGCTTAAGAGGAAGAAAACATCAAAAAATGGTGTTTCAAGTAGGAACGCATTTAACGTTACGCACACCTTCAGTTTGGACTTCAACAGCATGCTTCTTGGAACTACAAATGGAAGATGCATACAGTCTGACCTTTGATACTGATAGACAATGCGAGAGCAAAGCTGGTGTAGGAGTTGCATGTATAATAGCCAATATAAAAGATGAAGCTAAGTGCTAATTATGTTCCATAAATCTTAACTGTAGCTATTTCTTGCCAAAAACCTGAATTCTAAAGACAAAATATGTTTTTACGGTTCCTGTAAATACCAGAACGGAATGCATGTTCCTCCTCCAGGTGCAGAAATAACCTTAAATAGACTAGGCTTTTCGTCGAGGATAAAATACAAAACTTCTACAATATGGGTGGAAACGAGGAGTTTTGTACAAGGACAGGAAAACAAGGCCAGGCAATACAACAGTGTAACGGGAATCTGTAACGGGATCTGTAACGGGATCTGTCCAGACCCAAAGGGTTGTGTAAAGAGAAGCAAACAAAAACAGAGAAAATTAGTGCATGTGGGTGGAGGGGGGAGAGAAGAGCACACAAATATTTCCTCATGACAATCACCCAGTCCTAAACTCTTTGAGGTACTGGTCACACAACGATGCTTCACCCTTCGCTCCGAAATCCAGTTCAGATTTGTAGTAGGACACCAGAGAGGTGAACCAGAGAGGGCATGGTAGTGATGAGATTAAAACAAAAAGAGAGAGATTGAACTGGCAACAACCTTTCACAACCCTTCGCTGTTGCAGACGTAGTCCACAAGGTCAGTCACCCCCAGGAGGTCGTCCTCATCATCGTCCTGGGGGGCCAGGCCGTTGGGGGCCAGAGCTCCTGCACATGGAGGGGTCCCAGAGTTCTTCAGGCCTGTGGGACCTCTTGGGATGAGACCCTCCAAGCCCTTCAAAGGGCTCTGTCCGTTTGTGGAGGGGAGCTCCACAAGGTTGTAGTCCAGAGGGCTGGACTCCTTCCCCAGCACCCCTTCGGCCTCCTCCTCCTCACTGGCAATTCGGCGTGGCCTGATCTCGCCCCCCTTCTCCACGGGTGCCTTTTTCTCCTCTTCCTCTTCGTCCTCCTCGTCCGAATCAATGCGATTCAGCCTCTTGCGGACGGGCCGCTCCTCCTCTTCGGAATCCGAGTCGTCGTCGTCGCCTTCCGACGCCCTCCGCCGCTTCAGCCTCAAACGCTTGCGCCGCTTCCTGGAGTCTTCCTCCGAAGAGTCGCCCATCACCTTCCCCCTCTTCTTTCCCTCCTCATCGCCATCTATGGAGGAGAAGCTACCTGCAGAGGCAGAAAGAGACCAAACCAGTCGCATCAATAGCCCTGTCACACGTCAAACTAATTCAGTTTAACACTTTATTTGGTTTAGTCTATAGCACAGTACTAGCCGTACAGCTCAGTCAGTGAATTGAAGCAAGACTCGGGTCTCGCGCCGAGCGGGGCGAAACTAGACTCGGGAGTAGACTAGGGGGAGTCCTGACCTTCGCCGTGAGAGCTGGAGAGTCGGCGACGCGCCGAGCGGGGCGAAACTAGACTCGGGAGTAGACTAGCGGGAGTCCTGACCTTCGCTTTGAGAGCTGGAGAGTCGGGTCTCGCGCCGAGCGGGGCGAAACTAGACTCGGGAGTAGACTAGGGGGAGTCCTGACCTTCGCTGTGAGAGCTGGAGAGTCGGCGACGCGCCGAGTGGGGCGAAACTATACTCGGGAGTAGACTAGCGGGAGTCCTGACCTTCGCTGTGAGAGCTGGAGAGTCGGCGACGCGGTCTCTTGTGCTTCTCGGCGCCGGCGGCAGCGGCTGGGGAGCCGGCGGAGTCCGAAGTCTCGCAGTAGTTCACCTGTCTCTTCTGGCTCCGCCGCGACCGGCGCCGCCGCATGTCCAGGACGGTGTCGCTGTAGTCACTGGAGCCCTCCGTCACTGTGGGGGGGGCACAGAAACACACGCGGATGCTTGGGAGGGGCGGAAGCACATGCGAATAGATCGTACTCACACGCAGTGAAAATCGAACTTTATACTTTAGTATAAAGTGTAATTTAACGTTTCTTTAAGGACACAGTTTTCACAAGTTTGAATGATAGTCGTTTAGTTGTTGTAAAAGTTCAAAGCAGGTCAAGACCATCTGTGGGGGAAATAGATGTTCCTGCTCACCCATTTCCTCCTCCTCTTCCTCTTCCTCAGTTTCCTCGTCCTCCTCATTATCGGAGTATCCTCGCCGTCGCCGGGGCCGTCTCCGCTGTGGCCGTGCTCCCCTCTGCCTCCCGGTCGATCTCTTTGAGCGAGACGCTGTATAGCGTGGGCTACACTCAGTGCTACCGAAATCGCTGTCATTATTGGAGTGGACCTCCGCATCACTGATGTCGTTGTCAGAAACGGCAAACTCCTCCTCCTCGCTACTGGGGGGAGGTTGGGATGAGACGGGTAGAGAAAAGCAGACCAAAACTGGGATAAGAAATAAAATCTTGAAAACTCCAATTTCACCAGGAATCCAACTACAGTCAGGCAGTATTTTTGCTTTGGTTTCCACCAAACAAGAAAATTTCACCATTTCTTTTTGACTGGAAAACGAAAAAGGAGAAGATTTTTATGGTCCTAGCAGGCATCTTGGTTGATTAGTTAAACTATCTTGGCATGTATATTTAAGGCCGCAGCGCCCGGCAGACGCACAGCCAAGGCCGCAGCGCCCGGCAGACGCACAGCCAAGGCCGCAGCGCCCGGCAGACGCACAGCCAAGGCCGTAACGGAGACGGGAATACCTGTCGCTAAGCCGGAACTCGTCTTCGCTCTCCTCTTCCTCCAGGGTGCTGTCGCTGTCCAGGTCGTTGAGACGCCGCCGCCTTTTCCTGCGCCGTGCGGGGTTGGCCCGGGGCCGCTGGCCGTTCTCCTTGCCCTCCTCCGACAGGATGGCAGACATGTCTTTGCCCCGGTGACCCGTGATGTTAGCCATGTCTTTCCCCCGGCCTGCCCCTGTACAGGGGGCACCGCGTTTACATCACACCACCGCTCTCGTCCTTCTCCACCCACAGAGTGGGACGCTGTTCGCTCCACCTCGCCTCTCAGAATGCGTAAACACGAGTCACTTTAGGTAATAAAATCTCATTTTAGTGGTCAGTAGATTTCTTTTTATTTTATTTCCAGCACTTTTGCTGACATGGACCTCACTTGTGTATCACAGAAAGGGGCAGTAAATTCACAGAAAGGGACGGTATATTGCAAGTATCACGCTGTACACGAAAACGCAGGACTTGACACTCCGAAGCATCAAACTGTAAGTTGCCGCTCACCTCCTCCCTCCGCCTCTTTGATGTCCTCCTCAATAGCTTCTTCAATGGCTTCATCAAACTCATCAAACCTAAAGCCAACACAACAAATGAATAAGAACGATTAAGGGGCGCTCCGCTTGGGCCAGAGGGTGAAGCCATTCAACAGTGGTCTGCTTGGGCCAGAGGGTGAAGAAGTGAAGGGGTGCTCTGATTGGGCCAGAGGGTAAAGCGTTTGAGGGGGCGCTCTGATTGGGCCAGAGGGTGAAAGAATTAAGGGGCGCTCTGATTGGGCCAGAGGGTGAAAGAATTAAGGGGCGCTCTGATTGGGCCAGAGGGTAAAGCGATTGAGGGGGCGCTCTGATTGGGCCAGAGGGTAAAGCGATTGAGGGGGCGCTCTGATTGGGCCAGAGGGTGAATTGACAGGAGGCTCAGCCGTGCCCTCACCTGTAACTTATGCACTTCCTGGCCCTGGTGGAACGACGTCCAGAGTTCCTGCTTTTCTTCACATCTTTTTTCTTCTCTTCTTCAGGTTCTTCCTCGTCCAACTCTTCCTCCTCCTCCTTTTCATCCTCCAACTCCACCCCCTAAGGAGAAGCATTGGACTATGACTAGGCGAAAGGCACAGCTGTCACATATGGACAGCTTGGAAGACAACCAAGGAAGACCCAAGAGGTAGCCCAAGAGTTTGCGCAGGAAGCGCGCCCGTTGCGCACTTTCAAGAGCTTTTAATGATTAACAAGGTGCACTTCCCTGTGGGAGAACATCGTACACAAATCGTAGGAGAAAAGAACCAAAAGGCTGAACACTGAGATTCTGCCTCCTGTATCCATCAGAGGGTTCGTGGAGTCCCACACACTTGCGTATCGCGCAGCATTAATGTAACAGTATATGGGTCCACCCACTTCATCTGGTTTAAAAATGTATATATTTCTGATGTTATTCATTAAAATATGTCCGTTATACTTACAGCCGGAGGAATGATATTCTCAACACTGATCCCCACATACACCAATCGCTCCTTTCTGTTGAGACAGAGAGCAACAATGGCCTTAATGTTATGGGACTGCCGCCCAAAAACACTAAAGGCGTCTTTACTGTGAATGGAGTCATGCAGCATCACAGGTGGGGTGGGCGTAGACTAGTGCCACAGGTGGGGTGGGCGTAGACTAGTGCAACAGGAAGCAAGATGCCAACCTCCTTTCCTGGCGCTCTCTCTTCTTCAGGGCCACGTCTAGGTTCTGCAGCTGCTCCTCCAGTCGTTCACAAAGCAGTTTCTGGACAAGAAAAAGGGGGCTCAGTTTATTTCACAAAAAACTTCTATTGTACATGGCATCAGCGGAGACTCAGAAGAGCCGCAATGTAGTATATGATGTTGTAAGGTTCTGTAAGCACAAGCTGGTGCTTTACTTTTAAACTCACTGTGATTTGAATCGATGTCTACTAAAGAAACAAAAGATGAGGACAGCAGACATTTCTAATCAGAAACTCAAGATCCCTTTCCATCTGGCAAGACGCAAGGAGTGGGTTCACAAAGCAGAGCAAGAACAGAACGTTACTTTATTCAAAGCAGCCGCTGAGGAACATATTGCAGAGAAAACTCTGGCCCACGCTAATCCAGAACACTCACGTGTTGGCAAGGCGGGCAGAACCATTCCCCGTCTGGGATGATCATGAGGGGAGGCCGCAGACAAGCCGTGTGGTAGCCACTGTCACACGAGTCGCACAACAGAATCTGGGGGCCAGAGAGGGTGGAGGAATGAGAGGGTGGAGGACACGGTGTGACGGTTACAGAAATCCTGCCGAAATCAGTTTCAGCCGGAATGCATTTGATGAAGGGGCAGTGAAATGGTATGAACAAGAACGATCCGGTGGGCTCTCTGGGCCGGATTCTAGCGAGGTGAAAACACCTGGTCAGCTGAAGGTGGAGAAGTATTCGAGAGGTGGAGACCGCGGAAAAAACAAACCGTAGTTAAACACACAGATCAGAGCCCTTCATTTATCACAGCGATCAATTCGAAACAGAACAGGCAGTCAAGGGTCGACAGCAGGTTTCTCGCTCTTCTTAAGACCAACATGGCACATAACCCTGACATTGTTTTCATTATCATTTAGCTTATCCTCATCACCAGACAGATACTGAAATTCAGGCCCCTGAAGGCCATTGCCTTCTCCGTTAGAAAACACAGCTGGACTGTTGAAGTTCTGTGCCGATGATGCAACATTGCCACTAACCAGTTCGGGATGGTTGGGAAGGCCACAGTGTTTACATGGGTCATCGTTGGGCGTCTCCACCTCTGAAGAGGAGGTTGTGGAGGTGTCCGAAACGTTCCTGTGCTTGCTTCGCTTTCTGCTTTTCTCAACCTTGAAATCTTCGTCGCTGTCATCTTCCTCGCTCTCCTCCTCCTCCTCCTCTTCATCTTCCTCACTAGAGCCTTTTGTCTTGCGCCACCGGGTGCGAGTGCTAGACCACCGGGCCCGACGGCGTCGTCTTCCCTGAAACAACAAAACAAACAGAAGCTCTATGAGAATGATAAGATCCACGCTACATCTTACTATACAGAACTTGATAGGGCAAGTACCTTTGCAGACTTCGAATGGCTATCTGGATCAGTCTTCTTCTCCCTGGGTTGGCTTTGAGAAGGCTTTTCGCCCTTGTCACTATTATCCTCGTCGTCGTCGTCTTCAGCCAGCAACGCGGCAGACTGCTTCTTCTCCAGCTTCATGTCCTGGATTTCAGCCAGCTTCTTCTCCAGCTTCATGTCCTGGATTTCAGCCAGCTTGGCGCTTGGCCGGCAGATCCTGGGCGACCTCCTTAGAGACCTCCCGTCCGCTGTGTCTGGCTCGCTGTCTGGCCTCCTCTCCTCTCTTAGGAGCTCCACCGTTCTCCGGTGGGTGGGAATCTTGATTTTGAGACGTATGCCCCCCTGCTGGATTTCTGACGACACCTCGCCGCTTTCCTCTTGCTCCTCACGTTCCGACACAGCCTTCTCCTTTTCTTCTGGCCTGTCGCCTTCCAAACCCTCGCTTTTCGTTTTCTGCTCATCCCCCTTTTCCTCCACAAGCTCGCTGTTTTTCTTCTTCTCTTCCATGTCCTCATCCCCTTTCTTCTCCTCCTCTGGAGCCTCCACCTCCTTCAAGCAACTCATGGTCTCCAGTACCTCCTCAGATGTTGCCGGCTCCTTCTCTGTGGCCTTCTCATGGGACGAGATCTCCTCCTCTGCAGCGGTGTCTCTAGATTGCCCCGCAGCATGGCTGTTGCTGGCTATGAGGGAAAGTTCAGTGCCGGACCCTTGCTCTGACTTCCCTCTGCTCTCCAGTCTTCTGTTAGAAGCATCGTCCACATTACTGGGGGCCAGCTCAATCTTCTCTTTGTCTCTAGTCTCCATGGCTTCCGCTCCGCCTGCTTCCTTCGAGGAGAACTCCTCCAAGGCAGAGCCCATAGTCTCTTCAGACGTTGGTCTTGGCATCTTCTCTTCTAGGGCTTCGGAACCAGGAGTATCATTAGCAGATGCAGATTCCTTGTCCCTGATTCCAGTTGCAAACGAGGCAGGAAAATTCACGTTATTTTCCTCTTCTGCTTCAGGACCAGCGGCATCACTGGGAGAAGGGGTCTCCTTTTGTCTGACTGAAGTCGAATCCAAGACAGGAGGTTCACTGGCAGAAGGAGTCTCCTTTTCTCGGACCACTATTGAATCCAAGACAGGAGGATCACTGGCAGAAGGAGTCTCCTTTTCTGGGACCACTATTGAATCCAAGACAGGAGGACCTCTGGCAGAAGGGGTCTCCTTTTCTCTAACAGCAGGAGTATTGTCTGGAGTCTCTGTTCCTCCTACAGGTGAGGTGGTGATGATGGAGGAGGCAGTGTCATGGGCAGAAGCAGGTTCCTTTTCCTGCGCGGCACTGGTGACAGAGACAGAGGTACCATCCCTCTCCAGCACCGCAGTCTGCTCTTTCTCCAGTGCCTCTTCCTCTCTAGGAGAGCATGGTCCAGCCTTCAATGTTTCCACACTCATGCTGTTCCCCTCTGTACCGGCTTGGTCTACTGAGCTCTCTTCAACCTGCCCGCTGTGTACGTCTTTGTGCCCCTCCGTTTCCATAGTCCCTCCTGGAATGTTACCGTTGTCGTTAGGGGTTCCTCCCTTGAATGACTGGGCCTCCCCATTGTGTTGGTTGTCTTTTGCTTCTATCACAGACTCACCCAAGGCGGCAGGAGGTGCTTTGCACACCGTCTCATCCTTCCCCACCTCCTCCTTTGACAGGTCTTCGTTGGGAGTAACGAGAGGTGCCTTCCCCACCTCCTCCATTGACAGGTCTTCGTTAGGAGTAACGAGAGGTGCTTTGCACACCGTCTCATCCTTCCCCACCTCCTCCTTTGACAGGTCTTCGTTGGGAGTAACGAGAGGTGCCTTCCCCACCTCCTCCATTGACAGGTCTTCGTTAGGAGT